>VXBT01010390.1:224199-251181 GCA_013400235.1 Oriolus oriolus
CACCACCCCCCCCAGCCCCGGGGGCCTTTCCCCTAAGCCCCCCTCCCTGGGGGGCTCCGACACCCCCGGGGGGCCGGTGATGCTCAGCCCCAGCTCCGGGGGCTGGGGAGGAAGTGAAGAGCATCGTGCCCCAGGGCCAAGGCTGTCACCCAGGTGGAGACCTGAGGGACTCATCCTGCCGGCTCTGTTTACTCCTGCACTGGCACTGCCGGTGCTGCTGCACTGGGGGTGGGGGTGTTCTGGGGTCACAGAGGGGATCCAGGCCCAGCACAGGCCTGGTATCGGGGTGGGGGGCTCACCCGGGAGGGTCAGCACTCGCCTAAGGGAGTTCTTGGGGCAGGGCGAGGGGACGTGGAGTGGGGGGTGCTGCCTCAGCACCCCTCTCTGCACCTCCCTGGGCTGCGTGGTGTGCTGTTACCCCACCAGAACCCCTCCTCACCCCCTGCCCAGGTTTGTCCCCTCGGTGATGTGCCCCCGAAATCCGGGGGGGGCACTGGGGGTGGCTGGGGAAAAAGCTCCACCCAAAAAAATCCACGAGGTGCGAGAGCCACGCTCAAATCTTACCACGGAGACAGCCCTGCTCCAACTGTGACTGCAACTCCACGGCTTCCAGGGCCGGATCCGGAGCGGGTGGAGGCTGGCGTAGCTCCACACCCAAACCACCCGGAGCTGCACCAGCGGGAGCGCCTGGAGCCCGAGGGAAAACCGTGCTGGAAAAATCGAGCCTTGCATCACCGGCCAGGCATCGCAGCTCGGCTCCTCATCGGCGTAATGCGAGTTTGGCCGGGAGGAAGGAATGCTGCGACCTGATGCTAATATTTTATCTGTCGACTTTAATCCCTCCAGGAAGAGCTCCGTGCACCCAAGCGCGGCCGTTCCTGGGGTGGGAGGAGGTGGCCAAGCAGACAAATGAGTTGTTTCTGGGGAAGGAAGAGATCTTTTAGCCAGCAACACCCGCCCAAAGCTGTCTGCTCTCTAAATATGCCTTCTGATTTTTAATGTCCATGGGAAAAAAAAAATAAAAAAATAAAAGAGAGGGAGAGAGAAGGAGAGAAGATGGAAAGAGCTGGATGAATAAGGGCCTTCTTGGAGTGAGGAGTCACTTCTGCAGGGATGTCCTGCCAGGCTCGAAGCATCTCAGAGAACATCCAGATGAAGGATGGAATGAAGAGCATGACCTGGAAGATCTCAAGGAGGGTCAGCTCTAACCTGGAAAGCCTTGGGTGGGGCCAGGGGACATGGTAAGGGGTCTCTGGGTCCCACGGCCTCTTCCCCTGTCCCAGCGCAGCACCCTGAGCCTGGCCCGTGGTCCAGCACGTCGGGCACATCCCCAGAGGTGGGCAGAGAGCAGCACAGCAGAGCACAGGATGCTCAGGGGGCTGAGTGGCCTCACAGAGAGGCCGGGGACACGCTGGGATCCCTCAAGGTCTCTGTCCATGGAAGGACAGAGGAGGAGGCTGGACTGCAACAGTTTAGGGAGAGACCATCCTGTTTTGGTGTAGAAATAGCAAAACCAACCTGTCCAGGTCCTTCCAGGCCAGAATCTTGTTAATGAAGGAGATATTGTCCTCAGGAACCCCTGGATGCTCCAATCGAGGTCTCTGCCCTCGTGTTTTTGGTGGGACTGATCCATCTCTGACCCGTGTGTGGTGGCACCCACGGCACTCCCCTCCCCGGGCTGTGATCCCCTGGAAACCTTTCTGGACACTCTGCTGGAGGCGGATCTTCCCCAAAAAAAACCGTCACAAGCCATGGACAAGCTCTGTCTCTGCTCTCTGCCTCTGCCAGGTGAATTTTTTTAGCTACAATTCCTCCTTTTAGGAGAGCCGTTACACTGGCAGAGCCTGCAGCCCCATCCCTCCGTGACCTCAAGCCTGCAAGGGGAGCTCGCACATCCCCGGATCCCCGGGTGGGGATCGCACAGCCCCGGATCCCCGGGTGGGGATCGCACATCCCCGGATCCCCGGGTGGGGATCGCACAGCCCCGGATCCCCGGGTGGGGATCGCTCCCCGAACTGCTGCTCCCCGTGCTCTGTCACACAGTGCCACCTTGTGTCCCGCGCCCCGGCCGGGGCCCCGGCAGGGACAGCGCGGGCGGCGGGGTCTGGGCAGGATCTGGCTCCATCCACGGCAGCGCTGATGCAATTTCGCTCCATCAAAGCAAACTGGGAACGGGAGGGGGCTGGGCTGGAGCGGGGTCTGGCTGGCTTTGGGATGAGCGGGAGCGCTCCGTGAGCTGGGGCTGTGCCTCGGTTTCCCTGTCTTTGAGCGTCAGGATGTCCTTTTCCTTCCCGAGGTGCTCAGGGAATCGCAGCGGATGCTGCTGTAGCAGCTCCACCTCGTGTCCGAACCCACCTCGTGCCCGTAGCCTGGTCCAGAGTTGTTTTGAGATGGGACACCCAAAACCCGCCCCCACATCCGACAGCAACGTCCCTCACCTCCCACCAGGCTCTGAAACCTCCCTCCCTCGCTGTCACAGGAAATTCAATATTTATGGAGGTTTTAAATAGAACGTATTTGGCTTAAATTCCACATTTGTACCTATTTCTGTGTCATTCCAGCCCCCAAGGGCCAGAATCGCCCTTTCCAGTTTGTTTCTCTCACCTGTTTTCAGGAAGCCCCTGGCACTGGGGTTTTCTGGCCCCTCCAGACCCTCTCCCAGCCCCTGAGAGCACTGGATGGGCTGAGCTGGGCTGGTTCAGCCCAGCAGTGACACCGCATGCGGGTCCAGTCGAGCACTGGGCATGACCCTGAGCTGGGATCTCCATCCCTGCTCCCGCAGAACTGGGCTGTGCTGGGCTCAGAGCTGCCCTGCGTGTGCCCTTGTCCTGCTCATCCCTCCTGGGGGGTGTTTTCCCCCAGAGCTGGGCCCTGGGTGTCCTCTGGGACACAGATACCCCTGCGCCACCTCCTGTCCCCTCCCCGGGCAGTGCTGCTCCTCCAGCCGTGTCCCACCCTTGCCCCCATCCTGCACCACCATCTCCAGATGGTGCCCAAAAGACCTTCCCTGCTTCCCCACGGCCGCCACCGCGGGGACAAGTTCAGTTCACGGCCGTGGCAGCGTCCCCAAGGCATCCCCAGTGCCGGGGGTCTCATCTGGATCCATTTCTCCTGATTTCTTCCCCCCTTCCTCAGGCTCCCCGAAGCAGCCGCGGCGAAGCCGAACACGCAACCAGAGATGGGAGGGAAGGGAAGAGGCAGCCCCGCTCCCCAGCTAACCCAAGCTAATTCCCAGCAGCTGAAGTCATCTGGGGTTGCTGGAAAGCCTTGGGCCTTCCCCAGGAAGGGTCTCCAGACTCCCAGTGCTCCCAGCACTCAGGGCAAGCCACCAGCACTGTCAGCAGGGCTCTGTGCAGAGGCGCTGCACCTTCCCAGTCCCCGTGCCCTGGAAAGCCAGGGTGTGCTGGTTAAATTGGCCCGGGATGGAAAACAACCTCCACGAGGCTCCTGGAGCACCTCCAGACAGCTCGCTCGGAGCAAGGCCCTTGCGGGGGCTGGTGCTGGGTGGAGGAAGGGATGAGGGGAGACAGGAGGACAGTGGTGGGGACAGCACAGGGAAGGACAGACCCTGACGCCTGCGGGCCCTTTGTGTCTCCGCCACCCTAAACCTCAGAGAGACCCCAAAGCCCACTCAAGAAAGGAAACAGAGGCACAGAAGAGACTCGGTGAGGAGAGATTTGGTAAGAAGAGACTTTTAATCAGACTCCGATACAGCTCTTACAGGGTTTCTCCCGACGGCCGAGGAGCCCGGGCGGCGCAGCCCGGCCCGCCCGGCACGCATGGGAACTACTGCGGCTACGGGGGGACTACGAGGTCTGTGCTTTACCTGTGCGGGAGGGTTTCGCCGGTGTTGTGCTTGTCCCAGGGGAAGCAGCCGCATCCCGCGTGTTCCCGTGGCTGTGCCGTGTCCCTCCGGCCACCAAGGCCGCCCGGCCCCGCTCCTGCCAGCGAGACGCGCGCTCGGGAAGGGTGGGGGCCATTAGACGGCAGTGGGAGTTGCTCCTGGGAGGTGCTGGGGCTTAATGTGACCTGTCGGGGTCGGGGTGGGAGCTGAGGGGTGAGGAAGGGGCTGTTTTGGAGGGATTGAGGGGAAGGAGCCGTGGGACACCTGGGGACCCGGCTCCAGTCATCCCCTCCGCCTTGCGCCGGGGTCAAGGTCCAGCTCCTGCAGCAGAGTCCTGGGGAACGGAGCATCCCAACTCCAGCCCTACAGGGTGCAGCTCCAGCACTACCGGGTGTGCCCCTCCGGCAACCTCCTTCCTGCCCTCTCCAGACCCACTGAACACCCTCCCCCCAGAGAGGGGAGGTTTGGACCCCTCCCGACCTACCCAGCACCTCCTCGTCCCCCAGCCAGGGACACCGCGCTGCTCCGAGCAGCAGGATCGGGGCTGGGAACCCATCGGGGAAGGAGCTGATGTGGGGGGGACGGGGATATCGGCAGCGGTTCCCCTCTTTTTCCCACTGCCTGAAGGAAAACTGAAAAGTGCCTGTGCTCACAACTAGCAGCTATTCCCTGTGCCTCTGTGCAGAAAAAGAGGAAAAGAAGTGATTTCTAGGGCTGAAAGCCACTGGGGGTCAGCCTGAGCCACAGCCTGGGACCCCGAGAAGATGTGTGGAGGGAGAACCTGCCCCGGCGAGCGGGAGAAACCCCCACGCAGGCTCCGAAAGTGAGCGAGTACAGCCAGAAGTGAATCCTAAAGCCACCCACGCACACGGGCACGCGCACACCCCACGCACGGCATCTACGGACGAACACGCGCACGCTCCCACGGCGACAACACGGAGCTCCTAAAACCTAACACACACACACACACACTCCCCCCCAGCACCCCGTGTCTAACACCGAGCAAATGCCACGACAAAATACAGTATTTCCACAGATAAAAGTAAAGGTGTCGTCCCTCTTCCTCCTCCTCCTCCTCCTCCTCTCTGCTGGATCCCCAGGGCAGCTGGGCACCCTGGGGCTGGGGGGAGAAGGGGACGTGCACCCACCACGCACGAGAAATAAAAAGGTAAAAATACGCCCTGCTATAGAACGAGAATTGATCTGTACAGCACTGGGAATGAAAATAGGTCATGGGCCACTTTGGAATACGATTTGTCATTTAACAGCATTTACAGTGACATTTACAGAATAAATATACAATAGAAATAGAGAACCTCTAGGTTATTATTCCATCTCCTCTCTCTGTATATGTTTTATATATATATATATAATATAGCTTCTTTGTCACCTTCTTACTGACTTTGCCTCTCATTGATGCTGCAAGAAGAGAGGAAAGCGAGCACCTCCCTGGCTGGTTTGGGAACGGGGCTGGGAGAGACCGAGGGCCGGATCCTTCCCCCCAGGGTTCGAGGAGCATCGTGCCATGGGAGCACACGGGACTGAGCGTTTGGGCTGTGGGAGGTGTCCTGCTCCATTAACTCCATGGGAGCTACGGTGGGAATCCGGCCCCGGGCTCGGGGGCATCGGGGAGGTGATGCTGGGCAAGGATTTGGCTCATCCTCTGTTCTGCTGGTCGGGTGAGGATGGGCCCAGGGAGGAATGGGAGGGAACATGTTGCCTAATGATGGGGAAATGCCACCAGGTTTCCATTCCAACGATGCCACGGGGACATTCCTGTGTCCCTCTTGCATGGGCAGAGGAAGGAGAAAGACATGGGAGGGGATGAGAAAGGGGGAACTGCTGGAGGAGCACGGCTGATCCTGACTCGCAGATCTGGTGCCTCTTGGAACCATCACGGAGCTGCTTTGCTTCTGTCCATCCCTCCATTTTCCCCCCGGAGGAATGGTTAATGAAGGGCTTGAGCTAATTGTCCAGGAGGAGTCTCCAGGTCACCAGCCAAGTCCATGGGGAATACTGTGAATAAAGGATCACACCCACAAGAGATGTCACTGTGGGAACCTCCTGGCCCCAGGGATGCTGAGAATCAGGGCTGTGGTGAATGGACCAGCTGCTTTCTGCCTTCACCTCCAGCCAAAAGGAGAATCAAGGTGAAGGAAAAGCAATCGACAGGAAAGCGGAGGAGAGAAGGGCTCATGAACCAGCACCCACAGACACGGCTTTCAGAGCGGCCTGAAAGATCCTCATGCACAACCTAAGCCCTGCAGGAGCCAGGATGAGGTGCTCCCCCAGCCTTTGGAGGCGACAGAGGGCAGAGAGTGTGCAAGGAGGCTGCTGCTTCCCTGTGCCCAAGGAAGGAGGGGGTGATGCCAGGTCACACCGGTACCCTTGGCAAGAAGTGCTTGGTTACGTGTAGGATTTGGGGAAATGACCCTCGGTCCCAGTGGGAGAGACTCAGAGCTGGGAGATCCCACCCTTTCCTAAACAGCCTGGGGAGAAACAACACAAGGTCACATCAGTCCGATCCCCCAAAAGCATGGATGGGCACAAGAGAGGCCCCTGGGCTCTCACAAGGGCTCCCCAGCCTGGATCGAGAGCTACCGGGCACCTGGCACCGGCTCCCAAGAGCTGCTGCTCCTCGGGTGCCTGTGGCCCCCAAGAGCTGGTCACCCCCCTCCAAAGGCTGGCGAGCTCCTGTGGGGTGTGACAGGAGGCAGTGCCGAACCCCCGGCTCAGGTGGGACACGGGGAGAAACAAGGAGGCACATCCAGAGAGAACCACTGCCCAGCTCACCTCGGCAGGGAGGGCAGTCAGGGGGTGGTTTCCTGAGAGCTAAACCAGGAGTGTGGTAGGACTGGATGTCCCACAGCTCCTCTGCTCGTCCCTCCGGGACATCTGAAGAGAGGAGTGAGAGGAGACGATCACCACGCCAGGAATTTTGGTTCGGCAGAGCACCCCACACGTCAGGAGTAATTCCAGGAGAGCGCTCCTGAGCCCCGCCACGCTCACCCCACCCAGACCACGCACGGGCTCACACATCCAAACCACTGTCACTTCAGGGCTCCTCCTGCCACTCAGCACCATCACCACCAGCCCATGGAACATCCCAGCCGCTCCCTCCCATGGCTGTGACACCTCCGTGCCTCCAAACAACTCCCAGGCACTGTCCCTGCGCTGGTGGCAACAAAGATTCCAGGGATGCACTGTGCCCCGTCTCACACACCCCAACACCTCACTGCTCCCTGCCAACCCTGGTCAGAATTTGGGGGGGTTATTTGGGTGTGTCCACAGCTATAAAAACCTACAGGAGATACAACAACAACAACGATGGTGACAACAACAGCACCTTTTTGTGCTATGAACATCGATGGTTAATTGTGCTCGTTGGAATAAGGCCATGACTCCTCCCGGCTAAAGGACAACAGACGGGGAGGGAAGAGCGCTGGGTGGCAGGAGGAAGTGTGATTGGCTTCCCACCTGCTGCCAGGTCCTTGTTCCAACCTTCAGCTGCTTAGAAAAGAGAGATTCTTTGCTTCGGATTTGAGCTGCGTGAGAACAACTCTTGGAAAGGTATTGCAGCATCTCTTACTCCTCCTCCCTTCCCCGGAGATGAGTCCAGGGGTCCTGCCTTTCCACCCAGGGTTGTCAGAGGAGTCCTGCCCCTCCTGCAATCCCTTCTTCCCGCTCTCATCTCAGAAATGGCTGCTTTGCTTACGATTTTAAGAGGGGTTTCTTCTTCATCTTCCTTAGTAATTAATTTTCCTGTTGCCTGCACAGCCAGGATCCACTCCCCAGTGCCCTCCTCTCCCGGCGGGGGTGGTCGGCAGGCGACCATCACAGTTCGGACTCGGGGGTGCTGGCCAGGAGGTACCCGCTCCCGTATCGTCCGTTGGGAGCACTGCTCATTTCCATGGGGGAGTTGCTGCCGGGGCCCAGGTAGGAGCGGTGCGTGGGCATGGGGGACGGGGTCTCGCTGGGCACTTTGCTCAGGATGAAGCGGGTCTCGTCGTTGTCTTCCAAGTTGGAGATGTCCTTCATCATCCGGCCCTTCTTGTAGGTGACAGAGAGGGCGTTGGAGCCGTCCGACACGAGGTGGAACTGCCGGAGGATGAAGACCAGAGGCAGAGGGAGGGATGCCAGGATGATCAGGGAGATGAGGATCGCCATGGCCCAGGTTGGGTAGAACAGGAACTTTTCGGCAGCCTGGAAGAGACAGACATTAACATCACGAGGCTGTTGCAGCAGAGGTGATGCCCACAAGGTGCCACGTCTCTGAAGCGCCAGACAGCTCCTGCTGCCTCCTGCCAGACTCCAACTTCAGGGACACTGATGCCATGATGATTTTTTGCTTTTTCTTTTATACCCCTTTTATACACTCTCTTATGTAGCTTTTATGTATTCTCAGTGCTTTTAGCCCACACAGATATAATTCTTTAAGTTTGATCACTTCCCTCAGACCCAATATCCCGTTCAGCCAAGAGCCCAAACACCCTGGAAACCCCAGACCCCGAGGGCCTCTCCAGAACACATTCTGTAAACAAAGCCAGGCCCAGCCAGGGGAAGGTTCCTCGCTGAGGGGTCTCGCTGGAGTCCCTCCCTGGGCAATCTTTGATAGATGTGCTAATTAGCAAGGCCTGTAATTGCACACACATCACATCGTGGGGGGCCATTTCTCCGGGGGGCATTTTGGGGTGCATTTCGATGTGCATTTCAGCGCCCCTGAGGGTCCTTCAATAAACACTGAGGTAAAACCCTTTTTCCCTCTTAACCGTGTTCAGCTCTCTTAATTTTAAGACCAGGAAAAAGCGTCAACACCACGTGAAAGTGGGCTCAGGTCGAGGGAAAGGATCCTCACAGAGGGTGCTGAGCACAGCGCGGAGCTGTGGGAGCCAAACAGAATCAACACAGAGTTCAGCCCATGGGCAGAGCTGGCTGGAGACATCCGGGCAGCGTGAACAAACCTGACCGCTCCCAGGGCATGAGCAGGGCAGGAACATCACCCAGCAGGAGAGGAAGGAGGAATGAGCGGAGCTGGGATGAACAGAGCGGTCTGCAGCTCTGAGCTGCCCCTGCTCCACTGGGACGTGAGTGAGGAAGGGGAGGGAGCTGCGCTCACCTCCTCTCTGATCCACGCGCTGTATCCGGGGGGGCTGACTCCCAGCTGGATGATGCTGGCGGTCATGAGCACGGCCATGCAGATGGGAGACACGTACTTCCAGGTGTAGTAGTAGAACTGGTAGGGCCGGAAACCCAGCATTTCCGTCAGCTCCTGCATGAACCTGCCAGGGTAAGACACGGAATCGTGACAACCCCACCTTCGAGTGAGAAACAACCTCCCAGGAGCCCCAGTGATGCTCAAGGTAAAGCCTGAAGAAGAACCCAGCTGAGCATCTCAGCGTCCCTCGAGCCTGAAGAACCTGTGGAAAACTCCTCAGCACAAGACCATCTGAGCGTTATCCAGAGCCGCCTCCACTCTGGACAACTTCTGAACAAGAACCTCTGAGGGGAACAGCATCCCCTTCCAGAAGGGCCTGGAAACCTCAGAAAAAAGGGTCATCACAAGTAACGGAGCATCACCACCCACAGGAGACACCCACGAGAAGGACCCGCTCCTGGGGCTGGGTTACACCAGGGCGGGGCAGGAGGATCAAAGTGAACCCAATTCCTGCCTCTATAACTGCCCTCGGAGCATTTTCTCCTGGAGGAAAAGCCATGTGGAAAAGAGCTGGAAGGAGGGTTTTCAGTCAGGAGTTACAGTTATTCCTTTTGCACAGAAATTCCTTACTTCTTGGTGCCGTAAATCCAGGCCACAGCGATGTTCTCCAGGATGACCACGACGGTGAGCGGCAGCGTGGCTGAGTAATCATCAAACATGGTGACAAAGTAGTTTCCGGAACGCTGCACAAAGATCAGCCCCACCACGAAGGCGAAGATGCAGCAACCGACTGTGGGGAGCAAACGGGCCTGGTCAGCAGAGCCCCCTGAGGGACACCAAGACCTCCACAAGGTCCATTCCCTGCATGGACATGGTCAGCAGAAGCCCCTGAGGGACACCAAGACCTCCACAAGGTCCATTCCCTGCATCAGCAGGGCCCAGTTCGCCCCCCACTATGTCCACACTCTTCTGGAGTGACTCCTCAAGGCAATGGGGACCCCCCACCCCTTCCCAAGGAGGTTGCAGCAGAAGAGACCTCACCTGTGAACACTTCCTTCCGCACCTTGAAGGTGTCAATGATGGGCGTGGTGATGCCTGACATGGTCCCGATCATGCTCCCCAAGCCCAGGTTGATCAGCATCAAGAAGAACATGACGGACCAAAAGGGCGAGGCTGGGAAGTGGGTCATGGCTTCTGTGAAGGCAATGAAGGCCAGGCCAGTCCCTTGCACCGACTGTTGAGGTGGGGTGATGAGAAGATGAGAAGAAAAGATGAGAAGAAACTTGTCAGGGACACAGACTTCAAGCCCCTGATGTCCCAGGTCTCCCTCACCAAACCCTCTTCAAGGAAAGAAAATCCCAGTCCGGTACTGGTGATGAACTGGTGATGACCCTGCTAGACTCGTACAGGACAGAGCTCCTCCCACCCCAGGAGGACCCCTGCGTGCTGGGCAAAACCACAGGGACTTGGATTCCCCGTCCCTAGAGGGTCTCTAAAAGTTGTTTTTCCAGATCCATGTGCCCAGGACTGACACCGGGAGAGGCAATGGGGCGGGTGACCTGCTGGTCCTGCCAGGAGGGCCTCCAGGTACCTTGTTGAGTTCGTCCTCCAGCAGGCAGGCATCCAGGCCCAGCTCTTTGAAGTGCCCCTCCTTCACCGTCATGATCACCCTGTACATCTCGTTGTAGTCTTTGGCCGTGAGGTGGGAGAAGTTCACGTGGGGTGGGATGAGGTCGTGGCTCAGCACATTGGTGTTCAGGTAGCCCAAGATCTTCTCAGCGTTCCTAAGGGAGAGCAGAACCTCTCAGGTGACGCAGGGCGCCCAAGACACGTTGGATTCACGCTCAATCCGCAGACTGAGAGCCCGTCTTGGGGCTGGATTTTAGGTTGGAGGAGCTGAATGTCCCACTCCCTCAGCTAAAGTGGGACATCTCTGCAAATCCAGGTCTCGCCCATCAGGAACTTGAGTCTACCAAAACCCAGGATCACCCAGCCTCAGAGCACTTTTCTGCCTCCAGACCCACCACAACCGGCAGCAGCGAAGACCCGCCCACCCCAAACAGAGAAAAAGCAAATCTTACTCCACCACGCATTTCTCATTCATGATGTTGGCCTTGAATCCCAGCACAGCAAACACAACCAGGGTGGCCAGCACAGACGTGAAGAAGTTGATGAAGGAGACAAGGGTGGCGTCGAAGTGGCAGTTGTTGTCCTGCTTGTTGTAGCTGGAGAAGGCAATGACCCCCCCAAAACCCAGGCCCAAGGCGAAGAAAACCTGTGTGGCTGCTTCGCGCCACACCTGGGGGTCCAGCATCTTGTCCAGCTTGGAAGGAAGACAGAAGAAGTTAGGTGGCCTGGTGGCCCCACAATCCATCTCAGAGCTGCATTAAAAGGCTGCTGTGCCTCTGGGCTGAGGTGGTTTGGAGCAGCTGGGGGGGCTTTGATGGGAGATGGAAGGAGATGATCCCTAAGGCCCCTTCCAAACCATTCCATGATTCCCAGATCTGCCACAGTCAGGTCTGGCTTTGCCCAACACCCACAGGTCCTTCTCCTCATTCCCACGGAGGGGGAAGCTGAGGCATGGAGAGGTCAGGACAAGGTTTGCCCTGACCACGTCTCTGTGTGCTCCATCTGCCCCAGAGCCCACACTGAGAGTTCCATCTCCCTCTGCGCAGCTTCCCAGTCCCTGCCCCCCAGCCCCGGGAACCACCCCGTGCCCAGCGAGGGGTCTCCATCCTCCTCAGGCTGTCTCCTGCTCCCAGAGTATCTGGAGTGTGGAAATCCAGCATCCTGGCTGGGGGGGTTGTTTTAACTCCTGATCCCCCCCAACCATATCCCCCCCTCTCCTGGGAGCCAGAACTGCAGCCTGGAGGCCTCCCAGCGTCATTCATCAAGGGACCATAATTAATGTCTTCTAACAGCCCCACCGGCTAAGCTGATTCATCTACATCTCTGCTTAATTAATTAATTAGCTGGTTAATTAATAAGTGCATACCACCAGCAGAGGTTTTGCTGCCAGCCAGCATCTTTCCATTAAATCTTTATATTTACATATTCCCTTGGGCACGTCTGTGCCCCCCCACCCTGGCATCTGGGCAGCTGAGGGTGGTGAGTTTGTCAGGCTCTTGGCTGCCCTGGCCACACCCTGAATTTTGGGAGCCACTCCACATCCTGATGATCCATCAGGATCCCCAAGTTTGGGGCTGGTACTCTGATTTTTGGGTGGGGAGGAAAATAAGGGGAATAATAAGAGAATAAGGGAAAATAGGGCATGACCAGCCAGGTGGGGAACCTGCTTGGAGTCTGCTGAGCTTGGAACTCTCACCTTGGGCGTGAACATGTGCATGATCCCATCCACTGCCCCACGCAGCAGGAGTCCCCGCACCAAGAAGCAAACGAGCACCAGGTATGGGAAGAGGGAGCTGAAGTACATCACCTGGAGCGAGAGGGATGAACACGGGCTCAGCCTCAGTTCCTGCCCCCTGGGCTCCGCCACCCTCCCGTCCAACCTACGGACAGCTCACGGTGGGGAGAAGGGAGCATTTCCCTCCCCAGGATGGGGTTGGCTCCCTAGGGATAAACCGTGGGACCCCTCGGAGTGATGCCAGGATGATTTTTTTGCTTTTTCTTTTATACTCCTTTTATACACTCTCTTATATAGCTTTTATGTATTCTCAGTGCTTTTAGCCCACACAGTTATAATTCTTTAAGTTTGATCACTTCCCTCAGACCCAATATCCCGTTAAGCCAAGAGCCCAAACACCCTGGAAACCCCAGACCCCGAGGGCCTCTCCAGAACACATTCTGTAAACAAAGCCAGGCCCAGCCAGGGGAAGGTTCCTCGCTGAGGGGTCTCGCTGGAGTCCCTCCCTGGGCAATCTTTGATAGATGTGCTAATTAGCAAGGCCTATAATTGCACACACATCACATCGTGGGGGGCCATTTCTCCGGGGGCCATTTCGGGGTGCATTTCGATGTCCATTTCGGCGCCCCTGAGGGTCCTTCAATAAACACCGAGGTAAAACCCTTTTTCCCTCTTAGCTGTGTTCAGCTCTCTTAATTTTAAGACCAGGAAAAGGCGTCAGGAGAAGGATGGTGCAGGTGGCCGGACAGTGGCCAGCAGAGTGCAGAAAGGGGCCTGAGGGTACTGGCTGGCAGCAGGCTGGACATGAGCCAGCAGAGTGCCCACATGGCCAAGAAGGCCAATGGCACCTGGCCTGGACCTGAAAGAGTGTGGCCAGCAGGACCACTGGTGAGGCCTCACCTCGAGTGCTGCGTCCAGTTCTGGGTCCCCCGGTTTAGGAAAGATGTTGAGATGCTGGGGCATGTCCGGGGAAGGGCAGCAAGGCTGGGGAAGGGTGTGGGACACAAATCCTGTGAGGAGAAGCTGAGGGAGCTGGTGGGGCTCAGCCTGGAGAAAAGGAGGCTCAGGGGTGACCTTGTCACTCCCTACAACTCCCTGACAGGAGGGGGCAGCCAGGTGAGGGTTGGGCTCTGCTCCCAGCGACAGGACAAGGGCAGCCTTAAGCTGAACCAAAGGAGGTTTAGGCTGGTCATGAGGAAGAAGTTCTTGAGATAACGAGTGACTGGGCACTGGAAGGGGCTGCCCAGGGAGGTGGTGGCATCACCGTCACTGGAGGTGTTTAGGAAAAGGCTGGATGGGGCACTCAGTGCATGGTCTGGGTGACAGGGCGGTGTTAGGTCACAGGTTGGACTCGATGACCTCAAAGGTCTTTTCCAACCTGACTGATTCCATGATTCTGTGAAGCGCTGGAGCTCAGGCAGATCCTCTGCCCTGGTGTGGCTGAGCCCTGGCTGCACGCGGCAGTTGAACTAAACCTCTTCCCTACACCCTCTTTTGATCTTATTCTGGATCCTCCCAGAGGTGACCCCTGCTATGGAGTGGGTGTGAGCACCCCAGGGGACGCAGCATTGCACTGGTACCCCGGACCAGGGCAGGACAGCGTGGTCCAGGCAGGTTCCTGCCTCCAGGACAGAGCCCAGCCAGGCTCAGGTGGCCACCAACACCCACCTTCCCTGAGGACTGGATGCCTTTGATCATGGCCAGGCCAACAAGGCTCCAGGCCACCAGCAGGCACAGGGTCATCTTCCAGTTGAGCCCCCCGCTCTCAGAGATGGAGTTGGAGATGTCCAGGGTCTCCCGGTACCAGAAGTAGGTGGTGGCTGAGCTCCTCTCGCATTCGGTCTCCACAACTGCAACAGAGCAGAGGCAGGAGAGCATGAGGGGGAGAGGCACCCACCGTCTCCTGGGCTGATGGAATGTCAAAGACCCACTGGAGCCAGCCAGGGAAGGGAGACACCTCTGGAAACTGAGGGCCAGAAATTAATGAGGCTCATTCTTAGCAAGGTGAAGAAGAGGCAGGACATAAAACCACTGCCAGGTGAAAATGAGATGTTAAATACGGGGAGAGACATTTTCATTTGCTATAAAACCTCTCAGAGAGTCCCAGGCTGATGCTTAGACGTTACTAAGCACCATTAGCTCCATCCACGTCTCAGTTGGGCGGCCATGGAGCAGCCCCTGCCTGACTCTCGCTGCCTCCCTCCATGGTCCTGGGTCAGATCTTGGCCTCAAGCACTGAGGCAGCCTGACAATCCCGTCAGTGGGGACTCTGGATTCCCAAACCGGCATCAAATCCCATCAGTGGGGAGAGAGAGCACGGGAGACGCTCACCCAGCCAAGGGAAAGCTCTCCACACGCTCAGGGCAGCTGCGCCAGAGAGGACCCAGGGCCCCAGGAGACACCTCCACCTCCTGTGGCCCCATCTTCTGCTGGGGATGATGATGTGTGTCCCACAGTGTCCCACAGCCCCTCTTCCCTGGTGTGGATACTGAAAAGCTGCTGGGCAGAGAAATTTTCCATTTCCTTGCACTGATTCTGTGGGAACTTTCCTTTGCTATGCAAGCTATGCAAACAGCAAGATAGGGCTTTGTAAATAATTCTCACACCTGCTGTTTTTCACTTATGTTTTGGGTACAGCAACATAATATTTTTAAGTGAGCGTCCAGTGCTTCAGCCAATCACCTCAGGACAGGTGTGGACACTGTCCAGTTGCCTTTTGGAACTAGGATATATAAATGATATTGTAAAATTAATGAATAATTCATTCTCTCGCTGGACCCGCTTGCTGCTGGCATCTCTGAATTCCTCCTAAGCCTGCCACACCCTGGGAACTGCTCCCTCCCAGCCGAGCTCCCCCCGTGCCTCACCGGCCACCGAGCCGTTCTTCACGATGGGGCACTCGCTCCAGGGCAGCGGGTACTGGAAGGACTGGAAGAAGTAGAAGATGCTCCAGCCGATGATGACGTTGTAATAGAGACCAACAAAGAAACAGACCTGGGGGCGAGGAAGGAGGAGGACGTGGCATCAAACCACAGGGCAGTGGTGCTGTCCCCGGTGCACCTCGCGCCACGCGGGGAGCGGAGGGAGGCGGGGCTGCCGCGGTCAGGGGATGGGCCCGTTCCCAATCCAGCCCTAGAGCCATGAGTGCAGCTGGAAAAACACCTCTTGACCTCTCAAACCTCCCCACGGGGCTCCTCGAGGTTTGCCTCATCCCACCCACCCCGAGGTGGGGCTGGAGGGGTCCCCTGGGCGCACTCACCAGGCAGCTGGCGTAGCCGATGCCTCCCAGGCGGGGACAGATGTAATTCCAGACGCCGATGCTGCCCCGGCGGATCCGCTGCCCCACTGCCAGCTCCAGGAAGAACAGGGGCAGCCCGATGATGATGAGCAGGACCAGGTATGGGACCAGGTAGGCACCTGGAAGGGGAGAGAAAAGTCATCGTAGATCTCCCTGCTCCAGCGATGCCATGATAATTCTTTTTGCTTTTTCTTTTATACCCCTTTTATACACTCTCTTATGTAGCTTTTATGTATTCTCAGTGCTTTTAGCCNCACACATCACATCGTGGGGGGCCATTTCTCCGGGGGGCATTTCGGGGTGCATTTCGATGTGCATTTCAGCGCCCCTGAGGGTCCTTCAATAAACACCGAGGTAAAATCCTTTTCCCCTCTTAACTGTGTTCAGCTCTCTTAATTTTAAGACCAGGAAAAAGCATCACCAGGGCAGCCAAGGACAGATGGACATGGGTGGACAAGCAGGGCAGAGCTGGGACAGGCTCTGCCTGGTCCATCAGTTCATTTGCACACAGCCTCAAGTTGCACCAGGGGAGGCTTGGATTGGATATTAGGACAAATTTCATCATGGAAAGGATGGTCAGGCACCGGCACAGGCTGACCAGGGCAGCAGTGGAGTCCCCATCCCTGCAAGGATTTGAAAACTGTGTGGATGTGCCACCTGGGGACACGGGCTAGTGGTGGCCTTGTGCTGGGTTAATGGCTGGACTCGATGATCTCAGAGGGCCTTTCCAACCTAAATGTTCCCAGGATTCTGTGATCCGGGAATGCAGATCAGAGCCTGGCCAGAGGAGAAGCTGCGGAGAGGAGCAAACATGTGTGTGGAAGGGAAGGGTGCAGCATCCTCTGCCAGCGTGGGTTGTGCGGGATAGACCCCCAAGACCCCCAAAGACTCCCTGAATCCACACAGACAAACCTCCACGGGAAGGAGACACCTCCATAAACCACCCTGTGGGGACACGGCCACATTCCCAGCCAGCTCAGACACTCGGGATGTCCCTCCTGTCCCCCCAGGCACAGCTGAGCCCCCTGTCCCCACACATCCCCCTGGACATTCCCAGCAGCAGCATCACCACGTCACCGCCCTGCGCGGCCCGAGGGGCAGAAAGAGCTCCGATTAAAGACTCGGTTACTGTCTGTGCCGTCGCGGAGGCTGGAGGGGGAGCGGTGGCTCCCGCAGCACGGCCGATGACCGGGAGGGATGCGATGACTCACGCTGCAGCGCCCGGCTGAGGAATGGCTCCAGCCTCCTGCCAGCAGCTGAGGAATGGGCTCGGGAGCACGTGCCTGGCTCCCGCAGGGCAGCAGGTGGTCCAAAGACAACCGAAATCCCCGCCTGGATTGACACCCCGGTGACAGCCACCACTCGCCGGCCCCGGGCAGCACCTGGGGCAGGGGGTGCTGCTCCGAGCAGGGGCTCTGCAAAGCGGATCCAGCGTGGTTGGGGACAGTGTGTTAAAAACGCGTGTAGGGAGAGAAATTGAGGTGCAGCAGCCCAGGGTGATTGGGAGGGTAAAAGGAGAGGCAGAGAGCAGAGCTGGAGCTCAGGGAAATTTGAGAAGGACCACAAGGATCCCATCTCTGCAACGCTCTCCTGAGCATCTCAGCCTGCAGGTAGGTGGAGATGGGACAGATGCACAGATTCAGATGCAAATTTGGCCAGTGCTGGAGGCTTTCTCCCTGTGATGTCTGGAAAGGTGGGCAGCAGCCTTGGGCAGCGCTGCCAGCCCATGCTGGCTCCCGGCACGCCGAGTCCTGGGAATTTGGCTCCAGCCCATGCTGGCTCCCGGCACGCAGCCGTTCTCCCCCGCAGACACCTGCTCGGGGAGCAGGAGAGAAAGCAGCCACCGCCACCGCGTCCCTGAGCTGCTCAGAGCGACCAGGAATGGTCTGTCCGTCCCTCCCAAGCTCCTGCATCCGATGGCTGGCAGCAGCCTCACGCCTGGTGGGAACCCCAGCCAAGAGGGTTACACGTGGCAGGAGGAAAAGGCAGAGAGTCGGTGCCTGCCCCATGGGACAGACAGATGATGCTGCTCGGGAAAAAGAAGAACCGCTGCAGAGCTCAGCAATCTGCTGCTCCAGCCAGTTCCCAGCTCCATGCCTCAGCTTCCCCATCCATGGAATAGTGGTGATGGTTGGGGCAGCTTGTGAAGCCTTTTCATTCCAGTCCTGCTGCAGACAGATGTTCTGTCACAGCAAGGAGCTCCTAAAAGCAGCTGCTCTGCCCCAGTCCCTGCCCGGGTCGGTGCCCCTGGATCCCACCACAGGATGGTTCAAACCCACAGTTCATCTCATCTGCTGCAGCAGTGCCAGGGCTGTGCTGCCTCAGCTCCCCTCCCTGTTCCACACCCCATCCAGGCTTGTGTCTAAAAACACTTCTTTAGTGCTCCCCACACACAGACAGCAAGCTCAGCCCCGGATTTGAGGGAGGCACCGGGATGAATCCCAGCCTGGGAACACCAGCTGCACCTCCCGTCACGCAGCTGAGGCCAGAGCCCCCCCAAACACCCAGCACAGCAGAGAGCTCAGCGTAGGCTAAGGGATTTTCATTGATTGCACCAATTATGGTTAATTAGTGATTGCTGTGCCCATGGGGAAACTGAGGCACAGCTGGGTTAAGTCCTTGTAGGGAAGAACGATGTTGGTTCTCTGGCCTCTGGGCCTGAGCTGGTTCAAAATCTCATTTAATGGGGAAAACGTTCTTGGAAATCAGAGGTGAGGTGTGGACACTCTGTCATGAAACCAGCGGGGCTGCACTGAGCTCTCCCAGCCCTGAATCCTGGATGAGCACCCTGTGCAGAGCCCTGCCAACACCGAGCTGAGCCTGGGGCCAGCCCAGGGCACCAGGAGGTGCTGGGGTGCAGGAGCCAGGCACAGCCGGCTCCGTCCCAGGCGGGAAGCGAAGGGAATGGGGGTGAGCAGCCCTGGGAGGGGAGTGCTGACTGCACGGGTCTCTGCGTGGCACAATGACTCATCCTGACGACGATGACACTGGAGATGTTTTAATTATTGAGGGCGCTGCAGGTTCGGCAGCTGCAGGGCCGGGGCCACGGCGAAGGACGCAGCTCTGGGAACACGGAGAGCTCGGGGGGGCACTGGGCTGGGCCTGGCTCCCTCCGACACGGCTGGGAAGGGACTGCGTTTGGATTCGGGATGAGGAACGCGCTCTGTCGTCGGTGCCATGAGGGGTGGTGGGTCTCAGCACAGCTGGGAAAGACCTGGCCCTCTGGGCTGCTCTCGGAAGCCCAAGGAGGAGGTGTGGGGTGGGAGGAGAGAAGGAGGATTTGGGAATGAGATGGAACCACAAAATGTGGCTTCAGGACCCAGGGAAATGGAGGGACTGTCTCTTCCCTTTTTGGCCCTGATTTCCAAATTGCCCCAGCAGGAGTCGGGGGTTGCAGCCAGAAATCCTGGCTCCCAACCTGGCATCCACCATGGCTTCGGAGCGGGCAGGTGGACAGCCTTTAGGAAGAGGCCGTCCTGGAGATCCCCACATCTCAGCACAGCTTCTGGTGGCCCTTTCCCCCTTCAGAACCCAAACAACACACTTCAGAGCCCAAATAACCCACTTTAGACCCCAAATTACCCCTGTCCCATCCCGGGATCCACACCCCAACACGCAGCGAGGCAGGATTGGGTCACACCCCGCTTCTCCAAGGGCTGATCCCATCCCTGCCCCATCCCTCACCTCCTCCATTCTTCTGGCAGAGGTAGGGGAAGCGCCAGACGTTGCCCAGCCCCACAGAGTAGCCGATCTGCGCCAGGATGTACTGCAGCTTGCTGTTCCACGCCGGCCGGTTCTCTGCGTCCAGGTCCTCGTCCCCCTCCTTCTGCTTGTCCCAGGCCTCCCCCGTCACGTTGAGGACGCTGCGTTTGTAGTCCACGGGCTCCTGGTGGGCCAGCAGGTCGGCCACCGACTCGGTGACATGCTCGCTGCTGTGCTCCCGCTGCGTCACCTTGCTGTTCTTGGGCATCGGGACGGCTCCGGGCGGCCCCCGGGGGCGGGACGGGCCGAGGGAGGAGGGTGGATGTCCCACGGGAACGGCAGCGGGCGTGAGCGACGGCTCGGGCCTCACCTCCTCTTCATCAGCAGGACCTGGGTGGGGAAGGGGTCAGCTGGGGTCAGTTGGTTTTGTCTCATCCCCAGGTGTCTTGGTGGGACCGGCAGCACTGGGGGAGAAGAGTGTCCATCCCCCCGTGTCCTGGGGACCTTCACCTGGACCGGGAGGGTCCCCTTCTCCAGGAACAATGGGCCAGGAGCACCGTTCTGGTTGGGAATTACAGAATCCCAGGATGGTTTCGGTGGGAAGGGACCTTAAAGCTCATCCAGTGCCACCCCCCTGCCATGGCAGGGACACCTTCCACCATTCCAGGCTGCTCCAAGCCCCGTCCAACCTGGCCTTGGACACTTCCAGGGATCCAGGGGCAACCACAGCTTCTCTCATTCATGGGGAAGAGCCTCCTGGGTCCCAAAGGAGCCCCTCCTGAGCTCCAGGGGACGGTGACAGGTGATGGAGCCGGTCACATCGCTGTGACACCTCTTCTCCGCTCTAACGCCTCAGGACCAGCAGCTGAGCCTCACAAGGCCTGACACCAAATGCAGCCCCGGCTGAGGCTCTGCCCTCCCTGTCCTGCTCCTTCCCCTCCTGACCATCAGCACGGCCCAGGCTTCGCTCCACGACGGCTTGGAAGCACTCAGGGGACAGTGACAAATGCCCAGGCTATCTCTGCATCCCGGGAAGTTATCAGGAGTGACTTAAAAGCCTTGGAGCCTGACACTAAATCTCCCCAGGCAGCTCTACGACAGATAACGGCTGCAAAACAGCAGCAGCCAAGGCAAAGCCATCAATCCTGGCCCCTTCGCTTCCCCGGCCTTCAGCGTGGGTCAGGAGGAGCGATCCCGTACAGGAGCACCTCAGGAGGTGCCCACAACCCAGCCCAGCCCAGCCCTGCAGATTCCTCCCCTGCCTCAAAAATCTTGGGGACATTGTGGCAATCTGCTCCACTGGGCTGGGGATCCCCAGACTGGGAGACCACCATGTCCTTCCTTTCCGTACTGGGAGAACTGGGGTGAGGCGGGACTGTGGTGCTGCATCAGCTGGGGAGAAAACACAGAAACCCCATCATAAACCCCTCATCTCGGAAACGTGACCCTCCTCAAGAGCTGTGCCTCCCTCTTCCTGCCCTCTGCCCCCCTGCTCCCAGGGCACCCCCGTCTGGGCCGTGGCAGGGCGATGCTCGGAGACCTGTCCCACCCCAGCCAGGCAGCAGCACCATCTCCCCCCACCCTGGGGGCTTTTCCAGAGCCATTCCCAGCTCCTCTTCCCTTTGGACATCCTTGATCCAATTCAGCCCCCAAGCCCAACCCTTTCCAGGACAATGGGGTCAGCCCAGGAGCAAAGCACCAGAAGCAGGAAACCTCCCCCTCACCCGCCCTCCCCTGGGTGTTTTTTCACCCCTGAAGGAAGTTCTCCCTTTGCCAGGCCCTGTTCCTATAAGGAAAAAAATCTATTTTCAACTGTCGGCTGCATCCGTTGCCAGGCAACCATCTCGGCTCCACATCTTTCCTGGATCCGGCTCCTGTGGAGGAGCCGGAGAAGCTGTTTGAGTTATTGAGTTATCCTTCCAAGCCTAGGCCAGCGATGTTTAATTTCCTAACGAGGGCTCATTCACACGAACCGCTCGCCGCTCAATCGCGGCAATTACCGGCACGCGGCTGCCCGGGGCCGCAGCGTCCTCATCCGGGCTGGGGATGGGCACAGAGAGTGGGAAGGGCCTCATCCAGCAGCCAGGAAAGCCCAGGATTTCCATCAGGTTTGGGTCAGGCTCCGTGTGGGTTTGTGCAGACCCGGGTGAACCCCCGCGGGTTGCTCGCTGCTCCCTGTGTGCTCAGCAGCTCCTTCGGAGCAAGGGCGACTCAGGGCACCAGGAGCACTCGGCCTTGGGGCTAAAGGATCTCTTGGGATTGGGGATAGAGCCAAGAAGGCCCAAGATGTGCTGGCCAAGCCCCCAGGGTTCAGTGCCCCACGGTGAGGGCACCCAAACAGCTCTCCTGGGACACCTCAACCCCTTGGAGGTGCCCAGCTCCAAGGTGGAAGGTGGTGCTGAGCCAGGCCAGCACCATGGAGTCGGGACAGACCCCACAATGTCCCTCTGGATCTCAGCCTCTTCCTCTCCTCAGTTCAGGTGCCCCCTGAGTTATTCTGAGGAGCTGAGAGGCACCAGCAGCCAGGTCCTGGAGCAGCAGGGCCCTTCCAGCACCTACAAAGCCCCAGAGGCTCTCAGAGCCTTGGAGGACACTCCAGCATTCCCAAAGGATTTGAGGAATCAGCTGAGGGGCTTGGCTGCTTTAATGGGGTGGGGAAGGCCTCTCTGAACATTGGGATGAGGGTGAAGGTCAGAGGTACGGGTCTCCCTGCCCACGGGAAATGTACCCAAACTAAACTAGAGGGGAAAACCATGAAGGAGATCCAAATCTAGACCCTGGAATGGCCTTGGCGGTGTCCCCATGGCTGGTTTGGGGAGTTCCTCCCGTCTCCCAATGGCTCAGCCCCAGCCTGGGCATGGTGCTGTCACCTGGCAGAGGTCCAGGCCTGAAGGAGAGAGGATCATTCCCAGCAGCGATGCCACGAGCACATCCCAGCCTTCGCCATCCCCATCCGTGCCAGAACTGCGGGATGAGCCCTGCCAGAACCCGCACGGCGCAGGGACACGATCCGGGGAACGCGCCGGCAGCAAGGCTCTTCCCGGTAATTTCCCCAGTCCTCTGCATCAGCCCCAAGGTCTGCACCCTCAAATCAAAAAGCACAGTCCAAACCCATCCGAGAAAGGTATTTCCGCGCATTTCTTTGGTTGAAAGGGGAATTTCATCAAAAATTCGTCTGACAAAAATAACAACCACCCTGTGAGAAAGACAAGGCAGATCAGCTGACAACCAGGAGCTTTCCAGGGCTGGAGAGAGATAGAAAACCCTGTCACTGACAGATGGAGATTCAGCTTGTTTACTTAGTCCCCATGACCTTAATTTTCTTAAATGTGCATTTTTTCTCTCTCTTTAGGAGACAGATTAGGGTCTTTCAGAGCCCATGGCTTGCAAGAACCTCACTCGTGCTGCCAGGCCAGGGCTGCCTTTGCACCCACGGCTTTGCCCAGATGAAACCAGTGATGGTGCCGCCCACCTGGAGAGGGAACACGGCTCTTCCCACAGCAGGAGCAGGGAAGCACAGTTCGTGCTGTGGTCAGTGCCGGTGTCCCCGAACAGGCGTTATGAGGGGAGACATCAGGGAAGCACCACTGGGCTGTCTCTGGGATAACTCACCTCCTCCTGCTCCGTCTCCCTGGGGGTGTCCTTGAACACGATTCCCACTTCCACCGTCCCAGGGGACACCTTCAGATTCAACTCCTGGCAAAGCAGCCACCACTCCCTGAGCCCTGCGGCCGGGCCGGACCCCAGGGCTGAGTCCAGGGCTCCTGCTTGCACAGAGTGACAGTCCTCCGCCTGTGCCCTCCTGGCCAGGTGACACAGGGTGGCCTCGAGCTCCGCATCCCTTTGGGGTGGCGTGGGAGCTGCAGTGGACCCAAGGCACGTGGAACTGTTTTGCCACGGGACAAACTGGGTCCAACCCACCAGGGAAAGGGCAGGGAGGGAGAAGCTCCTGTTTTGCTACACCCCGGGGGTTGAATCCCTGCCCAGAGGGTTCCCAAAAGCGTCCACTGGGGAAAAGCTGCTATTTGGGGGGAGTGAAGACCCCCCTCTGCATCCCCTGGCCCTGCCAGCAGCACCACGAAGGGGTCAGGGGAGGAGGGAGGCTCCGAGCCACGTGTCCTCTCTCAGCCCATCCTCGCTTCCTTGGGAAGCAATAAACAGGCTGGAAATGTGTCAGCAAAGCTTTCAGCTGGGCCTGGGAGTGCAGGGGAAGGCAGGGAGGAGATGGGGATTTACAGCAGAATCCACGGAGAGCAGCCACCGGCAGCCAACGTGCTCTGGGTCCAAAGGATGGAGCAGGGGGGAATTTCTCCTCTCCTGTGTCCAAATTCTGCCTTTATCCCTTGCTTGGGTCCAGAAGGGGAAAACTGAGGCAGGAAAAGCCACAAGATGAGATTGGGTGAATTAAAAATTAGCATTTCAACCCCTGGGGACTTTCTGCTGGCCCCTCCCTGCCCCACTATCACCATTCCTCCCCCTTTGGCTTCCACACAAATCCCCCACAGCTCCTAGAGGAGAGGGGCAAGATGTTCCTGGTGAGGCATCCAGCTCCCCAGGCCCGAGAGGGTCCAGCTCGCCCCATCAAGGTCACAGAGCAGGGAAGGGAGGGAGGAGTGGGGACAGAGGAACTGAGGGATTTCAGGAGGTGGCAATCTACTCTCAGCTTCGGGCTCGGAGACCTGAGCGTGGATTTGCAGCTCCTCATCCTCCCTGACACACAGAGAGCCAGGGGAGCCTTGCACCCAGGGCCAGGCTGCTCGCTGCAGATGGGGAGGCTGGAACGGGGACGAGAAGGGACAGATCCAAGGTCACCCAGGGAGCAGCGAGCCCGGGAAGCAGAGGCGGAGGGAAGGACCACGGATCCCTCCCGTCGTCTGTGCTGCACAGCCAAGAGCCAAGGGAAGGAGACCTGGATGCACACCCCACTGTGAGCCCAAGCCGTGAGAAAACCAGCTCCAGGCCCCTTCCTGCTGCTCCCCCGAGGTCGGGAGAGCCCCTGCGGTGGGATAGGGATTGCCCGGGCGCAGCTGGTCCATCCCGCTCTTCCAAGCCACAAGAAACCAAGCAGCATCCGAACTTCTCCTCAAAGCCCCAGGAAGAGATTTTTGCCCGAGGCAGAGTTTCTGCAGCTCTGACCCCCCCCTGCCCTGCTCCGAGGACCTTCCCGCGGCCTCCGTCACACAAACCTCCCCTTTCCACCAGCCAAGGCCGGTCCGAGACACCTCCATCTTAAATCTGCTCCATCCCGGGGTTTGCTCCTCCCTGCTCGGCCTCCGGCTCCACAGGAAAGGGTTTCACCATCTGGGCTCATTACGGCTGCTCCCATTCTCCCCTCGTTAAAACGAGCCCCGCTAATTAGCACCCAGCTCCCAGCGGAAAGGACACGGGGTGACTCGGTGCCACCAGGTCTGTCCCCTCCTCACACCCACCCCCGGGGAGGCGCAGAGCTCGGATGGGGGCAGCGTGAGAAGATGGGAGAGCACGGGGGCACCTGCAGGAAGCCCCCCAGGCCCCGGGCTGGCCGGGGTGAGGGCAGCTCGGCGACCCGCGGCCGGCATTTCCCTCGGAGGGGCTGGGGACGCTCCTCGTCCTCCCCGTGCGAGCCCCGTCCTGCTTTAGCATCATGACACAGGAGCGCTGATGAATCAGAGCTGCCCCCGCTTCTGCCTTACGCCCACCCCAGAGCCTTTCGCCAGCGCCCAGATGTTAAAAATAACCCCCAGTGCTGCCCAGGAAAGCAGAGGCGGGGTACACGGGCCCCCTGCGCACCCCGGGCGTGGCTGCTGTGCCCGGCCCAGGTGGGTGCCTGTCCCACTCACACAGGCTGTGACATTGCAGTGACTCCTGTCCCCAGCAGGTGCCCAGAGACCTGCGGAAGGGGCCGTTCTGCCCGTGGGTCACGGCAGGGACACGGGCGGAGGAGAACCTCGACACTTGGGTTTGTCACGAAGCGTCTGAGCCCCTTGATTCATCGGCTCTGGGCTCCCTTCGTGTCTCGTTCAGCGGCACGAAAACGCACGCAGCTGCAATAACGTGACACCAGAGCACAGCCAGCCATCATATGATTGCTCCAGGGCTCGGTTTGATTCAGCAGATGATGGTTTTCCGCTCAGATCTCAGTGATCCGCTGCCGCTCACCCACTCCAGCCAGAGGTTACTGACTGAACCCCAAACCAGCCAAGATTCACCCTAAAAAGCAACGAACGGGCAGCATCCGAATCCCGCCGCGAGCGCTGCTTTTCCCTGTTGTAATTCATGAAGCTGCTGCTACGTTTGTAAACAAACGACTCCAAACACAGCCCGGGACGGGGTAAAAGCAGGGCCTCTCCTCCCAAGGCGATGGTTTCGCCTGGATGTGCGCAGGTCAGAGACTGATTTGGGGTAAATTTGATCCTCGTGACTCCAGCTCTGGTGTAACTCCGGATTCCCTGCTCTGTGCAAGCCTGGAGCAGCAGCGGAGTCACTCCAGATCTAAACTGAGCCCTTTTACTCCTACTGAGTTTAGCAGAGCCATCTCCAGTTCATCCCAGTGGACAGCTCAGACCCACATTTCATTTCCCTTGGAGCAGTCACACCCCCAGCCAGGTTCCTTGACCTAGTCTTGACACCTCTGGAGAAATATTCACAAGGAACTCTCCACCCTGCCGAGAATAGCTCAGCTGCCGCGGTGCTCCAGGATTTTTCCTACCAAGACCAGAAATAGTTACATCAGCTCCTGATGGATTCAAACCTCAGGTGCTTCAGACACAAGGCGTGATCCAGGAAGGAGCAGGATTTTACCTTCTGGGTCCTCCACAAAGAGCTGGGAGCAGATTTCTCAGCTGGTTTGAGCCCCACATTCCCGGGGTGACGGAAATTTGGAGCTGGCCGAGATGCCAGCCCGAAAAACACACCTTTGGGTGCATCCAGCAGTGCAGGAAATGCACGGAGGGGGCCAAGGGCTCCCCACACCCAGCACCGGGAATTTCACAAAACCGGGACCCCAAGCCCCATTTTTCTACCTCAAACCCGACCATCCACACTTAGGGAGCAGCGCCAAAATAAGAGAAGGGGCAATAACCCCCACCACTCCAGGGGCCAGGGCTGAAATATTCATCGCAGCCGAATGCTTTCTCCTCTCCCAATGTTATTGTCAAGGTCAACCTGGAGGCTGCATTTCCACCCATCCTCAAACGGGATGAGCCCCCCACCAGCACGAGGCGGGCAGGCCCCCAGTGCCACCCCCGGCGGTGACCCCCAGCCCCCGGGAGCGGCTTGAGCCGCCCGCTGTCTCTAAATGTCCTCCCCCAGCCCTGGGTGCCACCACCCTTAGGGCCACGCCTGATGCCTCCAGGCTGAGGTGTCCCCTCCATTAACCTCCTCAGCCTGGCCCTGAGCATCTCCCCCCTCCAAAGACCCCGCCGGGGAGGGGGCACCCAAAGCGGGCAGCCACGGGCGAGGGGGGGAGACCCCCGGCAGCGAGACCCCGGAGCGGGGCTCGGGGGGAGCATCCTTACCTCGGCGCTGCGGCGGCTCCCTGGCAGGACGAAACCGACCCCGATTCCGGGAGAAACTGGCCCGGTCCGGGAGGAAACGGCGCAAATTCCCGGTGGGAATCACCCAGGTTCCCCCCGCTCCGG
>VXBT01010390.1:251204-264410 GCA_013400235.1 Oriolus oriolus
TGAGGAGGGTGGGGGCGAGTCCGGGCGGCGGCGGCGGCGGGGCCGGTGCGAGGCTGCCGGTGCTGCGGGGAGCCGGGCGAACGGGAGCAGCAGCGACCGGGAAAGGCGAGCGCTGACCGGGAACGGCTCCGCACAGGGCGGCCGGGAAGCTCCGAGGTAGCGGCGGCTCCGCTCCGGGTCCCCCCCCCGCTCCTCTCTCGCCCCGCCACCGCCCGGTGGATGCGCGCTGGGCTCGCCCGGCCCCGCTCGCCTTCGCCGGAGGGAGGTAACTCCTCTCGGCTCCCGGGAAATACGGAAAGAAAGGGAAAGCAATTAAAAAATAAATAAATTTCAAAAAAAAAAAAAAATCCACGCGAAGGGACACGCAGCCCCTGACGCAGGCTTGAGTCACCAGGGCTGCGCGTCAAAGCTGGGGTGCCGGGCCACCCCCCTGCTCCGAGGGAGGCTCTTGCGTTCAGAGAAAAGTAGCATCGAGTCCTGACACGAGGGGTGGGTTTGGTTTTGCTGTGGGGAAAATAAAACCCCCTCATGATGCCCCTGAAGGGCGGCCCTAGGGGTGCCCTCCCAGCAGGGCTTGCCCTGGGGAAGGGAGCGTTTGGGGGTTTGGCCACCCCTTTCCCCTGATGGATCATCAGAGACTTGTAGGGTGGTTTGGGGTGGAAGGGACTTTGACGACCACCCAGTGCCACCCCTGCCATGGCAGGGACACCTTCCACCATCCCAAGGTGCTCCAAGCCCCGTCCAGCCTGGCCTTGGACACTGCCAGGGATCCAGGGGCAGCCACTGCTTTCCTGGTCAACCTCTACCAGATCCTCCCCACCTTCACAGGGAAGAATTTTTTCCTAAAATCTGCTCTAAACCTGCTATATTTCATTATTTGAAAGAGGTATTTCATATATCTTTTATTATTTGGTATTTCAGAGGACTTTCTTTGGCTGGGACCACACAGGAGGGAGGCAGGAGGAGCGGCCAGGCCCCAGATCCTGCTCCCCCTCACTCAGGTGTGAATCTGTAACCGGCCCCTGGAGCATGAGGACGCTCAGTGCTGCTCCTGAGCCCTGTGACACCCAGGGGCCCCGGAGCCAGCGCTGGGCTCAGGAGACACCACAGCTCTGGCCACACCAGGTCCCTCTGCCAGAGGAGCCCAGGAGCAGCGCTGACAGGAGCGGGGCCGAGCTGGGGTGTCAGCCAGCTTTGGGATATTTGAGATGCAATAAATGAGGTATTTGCATTCCTTACAGAGTGGTTTGGGTTGGAAGGGACCTTCAAACCCATCTCATTTCACCCCCACCATGGGCAGGGTGCTCCAAGCCCCGTCCAACCTGGCCTTGGACACTCCCAAGGATGGGGCAGCCACAGCTGCTCGGGGCACCCTGTGCCAGGGCCTCCCCACCCTCACAGGGTAGAAGTTTTTTCCTAATATCTAACCAAAATTCCCCTTCTTTCAGTGCAAACCCATTCCCCCTTGTCCTGTCACTCTGGTTTCTGAGGAAAAATCCCTCTCTGGTTTCCTTGCAGGCCCCTTCAGGTCCCGGAAGGCTGCTCTGTCTCCACCTTTGACCCACCCTTAATGCAGGTGATAAAGTTCTGCAGGTGAGGGGACACCGCCTTCCTTCCCTACAGGGCACGGTGGGACACAGCAGCACATTCAGCCTGGAGGAAGGCAGGAATGCACTGCACAAACAGCTCTGGAGGGTGAGCAAACCCCAAATCCAGCTTTTTGGGCCCGATTTCCCACAGCCTCTCAGGCTGCTGGGTGTGGGGAGCAGAGCCCAGGACACCTGCAGGGCTCAGCCTGCCCCATCTATTCAGAGCTACCTCTGACTGGGTTAATCAGGGAAAGCAGAGGGCTGGTAGGTTGGTTCATCGCAGGGAAAACAGGGAAAAAGTTTTTGGAGGAGCTCATTTCTGGTTCGGTACCTCATGGAACTGGTCCTGAAAACACGAACTCAGCTCATCCAGCCCCCAGCAATGGAGCCTGGCTGCGTTTTCCCAGCCAGCATCTTTCTGGTGCTGGGGATGCTGGTTCCAACATCCAGTGAGAAACCCTGACAGGAGGAAAAACACGTTTGGAAGAGACAAACTCCAGAGGATTCGAACCTCCAGCCCCAAACCACGCTCGCTCAGCTCCTGGGTGGCAGCGTTCGTGCACATTCCTGGCCTTTGGACTCGTTTCCCTTTCCAGCCTGTTAGGCACAGAACGATCAATTCTCAGGTGCTTGGGAGCTCGGCCAGCGCCGATGGCCGTAACTCTCCCTCTTCTCCCGGGAAGGAACGAGGCCACACTCCATTACCCGCGCCTTTCCCAGCCTGGCCGTGGGGAAGGCAGCTCAGCACTGGAAAGGGAACAGACCCATCACACTCGTGATTTAAGAATCAAAACATCCCCCCAGTGCAAAGTCCACGGCGTCTGCTCGGCTCGTGGTGACGCCTCCGCGTGATCCAGGCGGCGATGGACGATGCAAACCAGCCTGGAAGAGGCGGGATGGGGGTCGAAGCCTGCCGGGGGCTGCTCTGGTTTGTGGTCAGTCCTCGTGACCTCTCCAGAGACTTGGAACTCTCTGTGTTGGAGAGGAGGCGGCTCGGCACAGCCCGTCCTGCGGGACGTTCCTTCCGCCTGGTGGGGAAGCAAACCCAGAGGCCAAGGATGAGATGCCCAGGCTGGGAAAGGGAGACACAGGCAGGACAGACAGCCAGGACATCAACGGGGACACGCAGGGGACAGGGGGGTGAGGACTGGCACAGGGTGCCCAGAGAAGCTGTGGCTGCCCCTGGATCCCTGGAAGTGTCCGAGGCCAGGCTGGACAGGGCTTGGAGCCACCTGGGACAGTGGAAGGTGTCCCTGCCATGGCAGGGGTGGCACTGGATGGGCTCTGAGGTCCCTTCCACCCCAAACCACTCTGGGATTCCATGACTCCAATTACCCAAGATGGGGATTTTTGTTGCAGTCTTTAGATGCCCCAAGGAAAATTTAGGTTGGATATTAGGAAAAGGTTTTTTACAGGAAGAGTGATAAAGTATTGGAATGGTCCGCGTGGGGAGGTGGTGGAGTCACCGTCCCTGGATGTGTTTAGAGATTGGATGTGGTGCTCGGTGCCGTGGTTTAGCTGAGGTGTTGGGGCATGGGTTGGACTCAATGATCTTGAAGGTCTCTTCCAACCTGGTCATTCCGTGATTCTGTGATCTGGTCACCGTGTCCGTGGGAAGACAGGCCTGAGCTTGGAGGGCTGGGGAAGGGGAGCTGCAGATCCCGTGGGCTGCAAGTGCCGGCAGCAGCAAACCCTGTGCGCACCCAGATTAACCCAAAGAAAGTCGGGCGGCTTGATTAAGGGGGTCTTAAGCAAAGAGAAATCACGGATCCTTATTAAGGAGGGGCTGAACCAGCCATTCAGCTCCCTGCTCCTGCACATCCCATCAGGGAGCAGGGATAACCCTGCTGGGGATGGGGAGGGCTGGCTCAATGACACCTTGGGGTGTCACAAATCCTCCCCTGCGGATTTAAAACCTCCCTTTGGCTCACCACGCGTCACCAAAGCGCGTTGTCAGTTGGTAAACTGAGGCGTGGGAAGATTCCCAGGTGTGTCAGAGCTAAAACCAGATGGGACAAAGCCGGATTTGGGCTCTACCACGAACATTTTCGGGACCAAAAATTTGGGCTGTGGCCCAGGCTGTCCCACTGCAGCGACCAGCACAGAAGACGCCACGGGCAGGTGCGGGAAGGTTACGGCTGCGTTTGGCTGAGGCTGATTCAGAGAGATGCAGGCTCAGAAAAAAATAAACCAGACCCTCTGCCCGGTACTTTTCCGACACCAGCCCGAGCAGCAGGAACAGTCTGGATTAAAGCAGAGCATGAGTAATGTCTCTCCTGGAAGAGCAGTGCCCCGGAGAGCCGGCGAAGGGCTGATACCGCGGTCGAAGGCAGACGCATTTCCATAAACGCTGGAGCAGCAGCCTATAAATAACTGCCTGAATTTACCGCTGCTCTCATGTGACCCTGATCCCCGCATTTCCCGCTGCCATCTGTCACCATGGAAATGGCATCGCGGGGCCACCAGCCGCTCATTCACAGGCCTGGGCCAGGGGAGGGGGTCCGGCGTGGGGGAGGCTTTTTAAAGGACGAGAGTTGTGGTTTTGGGAGGGAAAAATACAGCGGGGAGGCTCAGAGGGAGTGAGGACGGAGCGGTGCCTCCCAGGAGGGATGCGGCAGCGCCTGCGTTTCCAAACGCGCCACAGCCAGGCAGAGCCGAGGGAAGGGAGGCACAAACCGGGATGGACAGAAACCAGGGATGAATGGACGCCCTCAAGGAGCACAGGGATGAATGAACCTCTCCCCAGGCAGTTCGGAGCATCAGGAGGGAGCCGCTCCTCCCATCTCAGCTACCCCCAGCCCCCTCCTGCGCCTCTGGGAGGGGACGGCTGCCTTAACAATGCACCTCGGTGCCGGCTCCGCTGGTGAAACAGCTCCCAAGCCCAGCTTCCTCCCCCGAAACAAAGTGGGAACAGGGTGGGGATTAACGGGACAGCGAGTGCGGAGCTGCCGGAACGCTCCGAAGATGATTTTCCACCTAAGCTGTCAAGCCGACCTACATTCAAGTGATAATAATTGCAGGGGATAAAGCCCTCTGGTTTCCAAATACGTCTTTGCCTGCAAAGCCAGGGCCTGTCGTGGCTCATTCGGGACCAGCGCTGCAAACAAGGAGGGAAAGGAGCAGGCCCGGGGAAAGGAGAGCCCGGCCTGACTCAGAGCAGAGGAATTTCTGGCTCTTACAGAGCATTTTCCACCCAAGAATCTCAGCTCTGCCTGCCAGAATATTTCTCCCGTCCCATGAGGCAAAGAGACGTGCCCAGGGATGGGAGAGGCTGCAGCGTAGCTGGGATCCCAACCAGGGCATTCCCCTTGGATTTGCCTTGCCCATCACGGAGATGCCCCTTGCCCAGGGACAGCCTGAGCCTGTGGCTGTCGAGCCCACACAGAGCTGGTGGCACTTCCAACTGCTCCCAAACCTTTTGGGTCACTCAGGAGAGGGATGACAACACCACAGGGGCAGCGTGTCCCCAAAAAAGGGGTTGGTGCCAGACAGCCCCAGCTGGAAACATCAGGAATCACGGAGAAAATGACCTTTAAAGTGACATCTCCTTTTATTAGTGAGTCTGGTTAACCCAGCCCAGCGCCCCTCCATGCACTCACCTGTTGGCCTCCAGCGCTGGAAGGAGCAGGGATCATCTATTTTTGGGCCAGAGATCACGTCTGAAACGCAAAAGGGTGCTTGGGAGGAGGCAACAAGCCATGTCTGAGCGCAACAAAACCGCACTGCTCCCCTCGGCCCCGGGGGACGGGCATGCAGGGAATAAAGGGGACTCTGCACAATAGAGGGAAAAATAATAAACCCCAGCCCGGGCAGAGGAATGAGAACCACGTCCCACGGCCCCTGGGAAGGGCTCCAAGCAGCGGGACATGCTTTAAAGAGCTGCTGCTCCTGAGTTCTGGTCTTAATTTTCTTCACATGCCAAGCTGCCGGCGGGGCAGACGCAGCCGAGGCGACGTTGTGCAACGGGGCGGGTTCAGGAGCACCGGGGCTGGGTGGCACCGCTCCAGCTTGGGGTGTCACAGCATTTCCAGGTGGTTTTGGTGGCCTGGATGCATTTTTGGAAGGGATTTGGGTGATCTCAAAGAGTTTTTAAAGGTTTTTCCCGTGGCTTGGATATTGTTCCCCACAGCAGACCTCCGGTCCTGTCCCTCGCTCTCTGCACAGCCCATCTGAGCCAGCTCCATCTCCCTGGAGGGTTTCCAGTGGGTGACCCCCAAATCCCTCTCTCACAGCTGGATCCAGCCCTCTCTGCCCAGCACAGAGGCCTGAGCTGGGATCTGGGATGGCCTGGACCCACTCTGGGGAGCTGCGTGGTCCTTGGACATTTTGTCCTTGGAAATGAAAATAAAACCCCTTCAAAGGGCAGCTCGGATCTCCCTGCACAGGCGCTGCCGACTGTGCTGCTTCTTCTTGGAGGAGTGAAGAGTGATCTCAGCCTGACTTGGGGCCGGTTCCTCTGAGTGGGATGTGTGTCCCCTCCCCAAGTCCCGAAGTGGGGACGCAGCCCTGCAGGGAGGGACTTTGCTGTGGATTTGTCTGATGCTGCCCAAAGCAGCACTTGGCAATGCTCACTCTGACTCTGCAAACCTGCCTGGGGGGCTCAAAGTGCCAAACCCAGGGGATTTTCACCCCAGCCTGCACCTTCGCTGTGGAAAAATCCTGTCCTGGGCTCCTGAGCCGGCCCCGCCGAGCTGCTCACCACCCCTGTCCCTCCAGGGAGGTGACCCTCAGCAACTTGGCACCCGGCGTCATTTTCTACCCAGCTAACGAGAAGCAGCCGGACGCCATCCAGCCGGTCCCCACCAGCAGCTGCTTCCAACAGAAGTCACCCAAAAACCGCCCCAGGGCCGCGCAGCCACAGCCCCGGCTGCTGGGAGCAGATGGGAGCCAGGCGGCCACCTGCGGTCCCCAGCCCTCCCCGCTGTCCCCAGCCTGGCAGAGCAGCTCCCTGGCCACGGAAGGGCTGGGAAGCAGCTTCAGCTGGAGGGACGCTTCCCACCGGCTCCGCGAGGCTCCCACGGGGCTCGTGCTCGGAGCCCGGCAGCTCCCGTTTCACAGCTGCCATGTGATTCTGCCCTGGGTGTATTTTAAGCGCTGCGTTTGACGTCACACCTTCTTCCCCAGGATGCTGCTTTCTCTAAGTTTCCAGGCAAAACCGTTCCCAAATCTCCTTTTCAGCTTCCCCCTACCAGGCACGGAGCTGCCCTGGCCTGAATTACCCGCATTCCTGGCAGCGCTGCCTCCCCACACCCAGGTCACCCCTGAGCAGCCGGACAGAGCTGAGGAAGAGGTTAATTAATTACATTAATGATCCCCTCTGAAAGAACAAGGGGAAAGTGGGACAAATCACAGGCTGTGAGGTGCCCAGCTCACCTGGCAATCAGACTGGGGCAGGATGGGTCCATCGGCCCCTCGGGGTGGGTGTGGGGAGCAGGGCAACAGGGATGGATCCTGCAGCATGGTGGGTTCATCCTGCTCCCTTCTTCTTCTCGGAGCTTGACACAAGTGGAAAATCCTCCCTGTGTCCCAACGGCCCACCTTGGAAAGCCCTGACATCAAACCAGACCCTGTCCCATCCGCTCCATCCCAGCTGCACTCCTGGATCAAATGAAGTATTGCATCCTGCCCCAAACCACGATCAAGCCTCCAAATCCCTCCCGTCCCAGGCTGGAGCCCCTCCAGGAGCAGGATACAGCCACCTGGGGTGAAGGACAGGGGCAGGGCTGGGGCAGCACGGCCGCTGGGCCGGTTCCAGTGGCTGGGCAGGGCTTGGCAGCACCGCAGCACAGCACAAACCGAGCTTGGAGCTCGCACGGCTCATCCCAGAAACCCCCGCCGTGCTCCCGGAGACCTTCACCTGGAGTTCGGGAAACCCCCGCCGTGCTCCCGGAGACCTTCACCCGATCCTCCCACCACCCCCGGTCCAGCTGTTTGGGCTGAGCCGTGACTGGTGGAGAGCAGCAGAGGGCAATGATCCAACCCTCTTTCCCCTCCTCCCAGGAATGGTCACCTGCAGCTCTGGCTCAGCACATCCCGCTGGAGCTCAGTGCCAGCACCGGGCACACGAGTGCTCTTTGTCCTTCCTGGGGTGTCCCCAAAGCCAGGAGATGCTGTAGGAATGCCCACTGACCCCCCCCCATGGGCACAAACCCACCCTTCAGTGCCCCGAGAGCACACCCCTGGTCCGAAATAAACCCAAAACGTCCGGCCAAGGCCAGGCCCTGTTTTACCGTGGGCACAGCCCAGGTTTTCCTGTGTGGATCCTCTGGCTGTCACCCAGCCAGGTGTTTCCACAGGCTGTCCTGCAATAGAATGTCCCCGTCTGTGATCCAGCCCCACAGAGGCACAGGGGGAAAACCCAGGAGGACTCAGGGCTGGGAGACGTCACTGGGAGGACTAAAGCAGCTGATCAAAAGAAAAAAAAAAAAAATCCCATCGCAGCAATTCGGCTGGAAACGATCATCCACGTGAAGACAGGCGGGCTGGGATGAGCCGCCCTGCCCTCCCCTCCCCCCCTGCTGCCCCTCAACCCTCCAAGGCCCTCAACGAGCTTTACGGACAGAAAAAGCCCCAAGGAATGTGAAACGCTGCTGGAGAGAAGCACTTGGACGCCATCCCTCCTCACCCTCCCCGCTGTGCTCCCATCCATCGGGGAGAGACAGGCTCCCCACTACGGCTGGCACCGGCCGAGGCATCTCCCCTCATCAGCCCCGGGGCTGATTCCTCCCTCCCATCCAACAGCACAGCCCCAGCCCGACTGCAACAAGACCGGGAGAAGGAGTCGTACTCGGGAGAGCTTTGAGGAGCGTTGCTGCCCCAGCAGCACCCCCTGGGATGAGCTCTGTGTGTCCCACCGAGCCGCGCTGCCCCGTCCAGCTCACGCCAGGGGCGCGGGATCGTGCCTTGAGCATCCTGCACCGAGGCAGCTCTGCAAGGTGTCAGGACAGGGGGGTTTTTCAGGCCTGCCAAGGTTTCCTGCAGCTTTGCAAGGAGCTGGGAGAGGGGGATTTTCGTCCTTAAGAGTCCTTACCTGGCCGGGGGTGGCAGCAGGAGGTGGCTCAGCTGAGGGGAGATGTGGTGGGGGGTGCTCCCAGTCGGAGCTTCCCACCGGGAAGGGCAGGGCTGGCTGTGGTTTAGGGATGCTCCATCCTCCCTTGTTCCTGGTCTCTCCTCCTTTCTGCCACTCCCCAGAGCTTTCTGCGCTGACTCCAGGTGGGGGCTCCTCTGCCGTGCCCTGTCCCTTTCCCTGAAGCTCCACCCGGAGTCAAGGGAAGCTGGAGCCAGCACTGAGATCAGGCAACACTTGATGGGATCAGGGAAGGGTTTGCTCAGGGCCTCAGCAAGCAGAGCTTTACTCCCTATCCAACAGCCCTTAGAGCTTCAGGATCCCCGCTGGGACCACCGCCCACCCCCATGGCATCCCTCAGCACGAGCACCTCAGAACCGCCCGTTCAGGGACCTCCCGGGGCATCTTCCAGTGGAAACACCCACCCGGATCAGCCTTCAGTGGGAAACCATCCAAACAGCAACCTCCTGGCGGTCCCCATCCCTTCCCCCTCCGCATCCCCCCGGCCCTCGGCGCAGGGAGCCGCTGCCAAGACAGCAGCACGCTCCATTGTCCGGGTCGGGATCAGCCGCCGCCACCCGGGACGAGCTGTGGGCATCCAACAAAACTGGCACCGCCAAAGAGACCCCGGAGGAGGCGAGGAGACAAACAACCGGAGAAATCAAGCCCCCGAAAAAACAATGCAGCTTTCTGAGGCCGGGATGAAGCCGGGATCGTCCCCGCTGCAGGGCTCGACCTCGGCTCAGTGACGCGGCCACCGCTGCTGAGAAAGGGACCGCGGAGGAATGCGGCCACGCGGGGGTCCCCTGGGCACAGGGGAAGTTCGTGTTTGGGAGACGGGATTGCAAAGCCCGCGGCCTTTTCAGAGAGCTGCGGCTCCGTTTCGGCTGCACCACGTGGAAGTTTAAGCCCCGGGGCTGAGTACGGGCCAGGATCTGGCGAGGCGGGCTGTCAGCCAAGGGAAGAGTTTGTGGGTGCAGAGGGAGCCGGGATAAAACATCCAACCAGGCTGATTTTACTGATATTTTAACCTTCCCTTCTCATTGTTACCGAGAATTTACAGCTCCTTCCGAAAGATGCTCAGAGCCGGAGCCGAGGACGCGAAACACGCGGCAGCACCTCTGCAGCTGGGAGAGGAAGGTCGGGTGGAAGCAGCAGGTCCCGGCCTTCTTCGTGCCTCAGTTTCCCCTCCCATGGAGCTGTGTCCTCATCTCGGTTCCTGAGCTCAGCAGCTGAAGCTGTGGCTCTGCACCGCTCCCCTCAGCTCCGGCTGGAAGGGGGGTGCAGGAGAATGTGGGGGTCCTGCGCGGCTGGGAAGTCCTGGGGGGGGATAAGTCAGCAAAAAAGAAGAATCAGAGGAGTCAGGAGAGAGAATGAGGAGAGGAAGAGCGAGGAGGCGGTGGCGGGGAGACAGACGGCACCGACCATCTGCTGCCGGTGCTTTTAATTGCTCGGGCTCGTTTCGGCTCCGCTGCCTCGGCTCCTCTGCAGGAGCTGCTGCTGGAGGGAGCCGGTCCCCAGCAGCAGCCTGGGCCGCAGGGAACACCCGGGAATGGGGTGGGATGAGCCCCGGGCCCCGAGCAGCGCAGGGGCGGTGGCAGAGCCGCGTTTTGCGGGGCTGAGCTGGGAGAGCAGCGCCTGCCAGGGATGGCTCCGGCACCGAACCAGCCCCGGGGACCTCCGGCAACCGACTCGGCAGAGCAGGGGAAGGAAAAGCTGCTCGGAGCAGCTGCAGAGGCTTCACATAACCAGGCAGATGCCCGATCCCTCGTAGCTTTTTAAGGATGCCTCAATTCGAGCGCTTGGCGCGCACCTGGGGCTGCTGAGCTCTGCTCCAGGCTATAATTATCCCTCTGCTCCCCCCGGCAGCTTCTTCCGATCCATCGGCATCCCCAACACCTCCCGTGTGCTCCCCATTGCTGCCCTCCTGTCTGTGACTCCCCAAAGCCCTCGCCCAGGGTTCCCCATTCCTGCAACAGTGCTTTCCCCACACCCCAAAATCACCCATGCCAACGGGCAGGAGCAGGAATGAAAATCGAAATATAGAATAAAATAAAAATTTGGGCATCCCCTGCGTTCCTCAGTGCGGGATCTCTCACCGGACCAGGAACCCCCCATTGGGGGAGCAGCACCATCCCCTGCCAGGCTCTGGGTGGGTTTGGGGGTCCCCAGCATCACAAGGGCTGCAGCCCCGGAGGTGTTTGTGTCGGCCCCACCAAAACACAGACAATAACAACGCCACCGAACTCCCCAGAGCCCTTTTAGCCCTTGCTGGGGTTGGGGGGAGCCCAGCTGTCAACGCTCCTCCATCACACGTGCGAAAAGCCGTCGGTTCCTCACACTGCGGAGCATCCGCCCTCCCAGGGGCTGGTGTTGATTCATAGCCGGGCACCGCCCGCCCTTTAGGGGGTTCTCAGGCTCCCCAACCCTCGCTGGGCTGGGCAGGATCTGCCAAGCACCATCGTGGATCCCATTAACCGGAGCCTGTTAATTGTTGTACACAGCGGGGACGGTCCCGGGAGGAAAATGCAGAGACAATGCTGCACCCGTGTGTCTCCATACACACCAGGAAAAACCAGCCCGAGCTGTGGACCCCAGCTCCTGGCACCCATCGGGGTGTGCAGGGTGGCCCCGTGGGGAATTCCAGCACTCCGCACTGGGAATATTGAGCTCTCTGTGCTGTCTCATCACAGCGGACACCTTATATGCTACAAAACTCTTGGGGCTGGGATTCAGGGGGGGGAAGGGCAGCCGTTTCCCTTGTCAGAGGTGTGAGCTGGCAGGAGGGATCCGGCCGGGAAGCCCAGGGGTTCGGACAGGAACCAGGAATGTGCCCATCCCTCACCGGAGCGTTTGCAAACAGGGTCAGCGCTGCCAGCAGAGCAAATGCGCCGTGCCTGGGGTTTAATTCCCTCCCGAAGAAAGCCTGACACCGAAATCCAAAGCTACAGAGAGCTGCACCCACCAAGGGCCGGGTGTCAGGTGCGAGGGGCTGCTCGGGCCTCTGTCAGTGCTCTGTTAGAGCTGCTTGTTAATCCCAGAGCGGGAAATGATCCCAGTGAAGCCAGAAGATGGGGATGGACCTGTGGGTATCAGGAGGGGAGAGTCCAAAGGCGGTGACGAGGATGTGGGGGTGAATGAGGGTCCTGTGTTTGGGGGGACCCAGCGGGTCCCCGAGGGACCCAAATAAAAACCTGCCCGGAAGGATTCCCAGGAAAAACTGGGAAAATGCATCCGAAGAGATCACTCACCCAGCGGCTCGATGCCATCAGCTGAGAGCACCAGCAGGAACAAGCAGTGGGTGAAAGAAGCCGGATCCTTCATTTTGGAGCAAACCCTGCTCCCAGCCCTCCCCTCCCTGCCTCACCCATCCCCCTTGGAACTCCACGCTTCTCTTTCCGGCACCCCAGGAAGGTTTATCCAACGTGGATCACGGGGAGCAGGGTCGGGCTGGGGACGAGCATCCCTCCACAAACCCACGAGCTCACGGGAGCCGTGTCCCACTCTGGCACGGGGAAGGTGGCATCGGGCACACGTGGGGCTGGAAATGGACTGGTATTCCCGAGGGAGCCACCACAGCCTGGATAAAACCCGAGGATGAGACACTTAAGTATTAAAAGGGGGGGGAACGGGTGATGGGAAAAGCAGTGGAGACCTCTGGTGTACCTCAGGGCCAGGGCGGGATGTCGGGGAGAGCCAGCCTGGGACAGCGATCCAGCCCCCAGGTAACTGCCTCTCCGAATTACACAATTAGCATATGCAAAGGTAATTACAGACCGGAGGCGTGCCAGTATCGTCCTCACGCGACTGCGGCGATTTCCGTGGAAAACCGAGGAGTGAGACAAGGCAGGAAATAAATCGCCTCCGAAAATCAGGGAGTGGGGCAGCACCGCAGCCTCACGCGCACCTTCTCACTGACAGCCGCTGCGGGCTCCTTACCCGGATAAATCAGGGATTCAGGCAGCCTCCGAGCAGTCCGGGGTTGCGGTGGGTGAGTTATGTTAATGCACACGCGTCCTCTGCCCCGCTCCTTCCTTTTCCTCCAGCGCAGGGCTGGGATTTGTGGCCTTTCCCTGCTTTATAATCGCCCGGAGGGAGGCATTAATGGGCAGCTGGAAGGGGAAATTGCAGAGCTGGGCAGCTGCTCGCAGTTTAGGATTGCAACGTGTTAATTATGTTAAAGGCATTAAATAATTCAACTGTGTTGATGAGGGAGGATGCTCTGGGGTGTCCGACGTGCTGGAGGAGATCGGATCCCTGCAGCCAAGGCTGCTCAGACACCTCGTTCCCATCAGTTCCTTTGGAAAAAAGAGAGTTTTTTAACACGTAACAGCCCGGTTTGGAGATGTTTAGGTTGTGTTTGGGCACTCCGAGCTGCACAAGCCACGTGCCCTCCACCGATGCCCGCCTGACCCGGGCAGGTGCTCGCGGCGGGCTGCGTGGGAAGGGCAGCAGGGACTCAGCCCTTGCAGGAATGAATCCACCGCGATGGAGAAACCCCTTTTCCTACGGAAAGACCGTTCTGCTCCCCCCTCCAGCCCCGCGGGGGCT
>VXBT01010390.1:285907-301782 GCA_013400235.1 Oriolus oriolus
GGGGGCTCCCCTCGGCCCTGCTCGCCCCAGCACCGGGAGATGCTGGCACACCTCCAGGCACACTCCGGGCCAAACCCCCTCCCTGCAAATCTCCAACGCCGCCCTGCCCCAGCCCTGGGGGGAACACCCCTGAGGGGCACCTGGATCCCCTCGGGCAGGCACCAACCCCGCTGTTCCAGCCCGATCTGGGCCAAACCCCAGGGTTCTCAGCCAAGCCCTGGCACCCCGGGCACAGCCTGGCCACGGTGGGTGCCCCCGGGAGGGAGCCCAGGGATGCCCACCCACACCCAGGACATGTCACAGCCCCTCCCAGCGGTGGGGATGTTGTTATTCATTTCTAAACAATAAACCACATTTTTCAAAGTTAATGACGGCTCCAGCAGCCCCATAAAGCCGGGGGGGCTGGGGATGGAGACTCCAACAGGCTCCTCCACTCTGCTGCTGGGAATGGGGTTTCATTTCACCAGGTGGGTGCCAGTGGTGGGGACAGCCCTGGCAGGGCCTGGGGGGCACATCCAGACCCACAGGGGGACGAGGTCAAGGTGCAGCACTGGGGGTCCAGGCAGATCTGGGGCTGCAGCTCGATGCCACCCCTGGGTGAGGGGGAAGAGGGCAGGATGGGGACAGCTCCAGGCACGGATTAAGGGCATGTTACCATCGATGCTGAGCCCACGGGGCTTCTCTGATGTCTCGGAGTTTGCTGCTTCCAGGGCCAGGCCTGAGTGCCCCCACAGCTGGATTCACTCCTGGAGCTCCACAGGCTCAGGATCCCAGCAGGTGATCCCAGGAGTGGGAACTGGGGCTATCCCAGGCTCCCTCTGCCCACAGCCACCTCTGCAAATCCCTGCCTCAAATCAGGGTGAATCCTTCAGGATTTCATCCCCCAGGGCTGCTGCTGCCCCTCTGCCACGGAAACTGAGGCCAGGGGATGTGCAAGGCTGAGCTCTGGCGGGGTTTGGTGTCAGGATCCTCCGCTAGGAGCAGAGACCACACAAAATCCCAGTGATAACACCACACTGGTGTCAGAAATGCCAGGACAGAGCTGGGGGAGGGTTCAGCGAATGGGGACACACAAACACCTGCTCCCCCTGAGGCCTCCAGCCCCCCCAAACCAACAAGATAACACTAATAAACCTTCTGGTGAGGGGCCGTGTACCCTCCAGGATTTGAGGGATGAGTGGGGACAAGGACACGGGATGAGGAGCCCTCATCCCAGCTCAGCTCCAGGCACGGGACAGGGGACAGGGACACGGACAGAGCCCGGCCACGCTCGGGGCAGAGGTATCACCAAATATATATAATATATGTACAGCCCCTGCACCCCTGCAGGGTGAGGGGAGGCCCCCCGGCCCCTCAAACGCCCCCAGACCCCCCAGAGGGGCTGGGCAGGGCCAGCCTGGTGTCCCACCCAAGGAACCCCTCCCACACTGCCACCTGCCGCCCCTTCCTGCCTGGGGGGGCACGAGGAGGGTGGTGAAAGCATCGCACAGGGTGGGCACAGATCCCCCACCCAACGGGAAACCCGCAGCGCACCCTCAGCTTTGGGATGAGCCTGGAAGGAGGCAGAGGGGCAGGATGTGGTCTCAGCGAGGATCTCCCAGCTCCATCCTCTTCCCAAGCCCACCACAGCGCTGCAGCCACCCACAGACCCCCCCAAACCTCACCGCCCTGCCCCGTGGCAGTGGCTCAGCCTCGAGCTCTCCAAGCAGCCCATCCTGCCCTCCCCGTGTCCGTCACTGCAGCAGCTCCTCCCACGAGATGGGCCGGGAGAAGACCTCCCGCTCCAGCCACAGGTCGTAGTTGACCTGGAAATCCTCGGGCAGCTCCACACGCTGGCCCAGCACGCTCTGCAGGCAGTTATCCACGGGCAGGAAGTCGGGGTTGCCGTGGGCCCGGTCGTAGCGCCGCGAGTTGAAGCGCTCGATGCTGGCACGCAGGGCGCACTCCTCCGCCTGGAAATCCCATGGACGGGCGTCCAGGTCTGGGAACAGGGATGAGAACGGTCAGAGCGGAGATGGGAACCCTTCAGCCAGCCCAAAGCCCTCGGTGTGGTGGTTTAACCCCAGCCCCAATGAGCCCCGTGCTTGCTCGTTCCCCCACTAGCCGGAGCAGGGAAGAATCCGGAGGGTAAAAGCTGGGAAAGTGGTGGGTCAGGATAAATAAAGAAACCAAAAGCTGTGCACACAAGGAAAGAGTAACAAGGAATTAATTCCGTGCTTCCAACAAGCAGGCAGGTGTTCGGCACCTTCAGGAGAGCAGCGCTCCATCCTGGGAATGGTGACTTGGGAAAACAAACACCATCACTCCCAACATCCCCCAATTCCTCCTTCCTCCCCCCGCTTTATATTCTGAGCATGAAGTCCTAGGGTCTGGAATGTCCTCGGGCTCTGTCTCCTCCCAGCAACCCCCACACCCCCCTCCCACCTGCGAAAGGTCTTCGTAGGTACTTCCAACAAAGCGCAGAGCCAGGAGCCACCAACAGCTCCAGCACCACTTCCCGCATCCCCACCACAGGGAAACAACCACAATGAAGCCAGGAATGGGGGCTCCCCTTGGCCCCACTCGCCCCAGCACCAGGAAACGCTGGTACACCCCCAAGGACACTCTCAGGCCAAAAAAACCCTCCAAAACTGCAATGCCACCCTGCCCCAGCTCCCACATCCTGATGGTGCGACTGGGACACCCCAGTGGGGCACCTGGACTCCCTCAGGGAGGCACCAAACCTGCTGTTCCAGCCCAATTTAGGCCAAAATGGAAGGTTTTCAGCCTTGACACCCCTGGCAGAGCCCTGATCCCTGCAATGTCAACACCCCAAATCGCTCCCACCCCCAGACCTGCTGGATTGTGCCTGGCTCAGCTGGAATTCCTTTTCCCATAGGAGCCCTCCCAGTGCTGGGAAGGTTTGGAGAACCCAGCAGTGTCCTGGCCCTGCTGGGCAGAGCTGGCACAGCACCAGCATTGTCTCCCAACATTCCCACCCCACCGAGCGAGCGGAAGTGGGCAAGGTCCTGGGAGGGGACACAGCCAGGCCAGCTGACCCAAATTAGCCAAGGGGATATTCCAGACTCTGTGATGTCAGCTCAGATGTAAAAGCGAAGGAAAGGAGCAAGAATGGAGGGGCATTTGTTATTTACTGCCTTCCAGAGCAGCCACTCCACGTGCTGGAGCCCGGCCTCCTGGGAAGTGGCCGAACCTCACTTGCTGAGGGGAAGTAGAGAACAAACCTATTTTTTATCTGCTCTTTTTATCTGCTCTTTATCTGCTCTACTAAACTCACTTATCTCAGCCTACAAGTCATTTCCCATCTGGCTTTCTCTCCCCTATCCAGCTGGGAAAGGGAGCCACGGAGCTGTTTGGTGGGCACTTGCTCAAGCTCAACCAGCCAAGGTCAACCCAGCGCACCCACCCAAGCCCCAGGGAGCACAGGGCCAGCCCGGGGCACAGAGCCCGGAGCAGGAGGGCTGGGGATGCCGGGAATGCTGGGGATGCTGGGGATGCCGGGAGGTACCGTTGCCGTAGGCCCAGTCGTCGTTCATGCGGTGCCGCACCTTCTGGTAGATGGCAGACATGGTCTTCATGTTGCTCTTCCTCCACTGCCGGCCCAGGTACTTGGTCTGCACCTTGAGCAGCTTCAGCACGTAGAGCTGCATCATGGCCTGCTTCACCTTCAGGGCCCGCTTCAGGATAGGCGCCGACTTGAACACCACCAGCATCTGCCGGGAAAGCCCCCGGATCCAGCTGGGATGGATTCCTGGGCCAACCCCTCCTCCCTTCCCCCTGCTCGCTCCTCACTCCCCACAAGCGCTGGGTTGGCCCAAGGTACCCCCAGTGCATGAGCCCAGTGAGGCCCTAGTCTGGCCATGCTGATGATGCCATGATGATTTTTTTTGCTTTTTCTCTTATACCCCTTTTATACACTCTTTTATGTAGCTTTTATGTATTCTCAGTGCTTTTAGCCCACACAGTTATAATTCTTTAAGTTTGATCACTTCCCTCAGACCCAATATCCCGTTAAGCCAAGAGCCCAAACACCCTGGAAACCCCAGACCCCGAGGGCCTCTCCAGAACACATTCTGTAAACAAAGCCAGGCCCAGCCAGGGGAAGGTTCCTCGCTGAGGGGTCTCGCTGGAGTCCCTCCCTGGGCAATCTTTGATAGATGTGCTAATTAGCAAGGCCTATAATTGCACACACATCCCATCGTGGGGGGCCATTTCTCCGGGGGGCATTTCGGGGTGCATTTCGCTGTGCATTTCGGCGCCCCTGAGGATCCTTCAATAAACACTGAGGTAAAACCCTTTTTCCCTCTTAATTGTGTTTAGCTCCCTTAATTTTAAGACCAGGAAAAGGCATCACTCAGTTCCTGAACATTCCCAGCCCTCACATTCCCAGCCCTCACCATGGTGCGGGAATGCTTCCACTTGGTCAGCTTGTTCAGGATGCGCAGGAGGTTTATGCAGGAGAAGAGGTTCCGCCAGCAGAACTGGTTGTTGTCTCCAGCTTCCTGTGGGGAAGGAGAGGCAGGGTCAGGCGAGGGATTGGAGCGGGGATGGGGAGAGGCTGGGGTGGTCTGAGGAGCCACGTCCAAAGGGGACAGCACAGCATGTGGGCATGGAATCATCCAACCATGGAACTGTTGAGGTTGGAAAAGCCCTCTGAGATCATCGAGGCCAACCATTCCCCCAGCACTGCCAAGGCCACCACTAATCCATGTCCCCAAGTGCCACATCCACACCCACACATTTTTTTGAACACTTCCAGGGATGGTGACTCCAACACTGCTCTGTCCAGCCAGTGCCAGTGCCTGACCACCCTTTTCACAAAGAAATTTTCCCCAATATGCAACCTAAACCTCCCCTGGCACAGCTTGAGGCCATTTTCTCTTGTCCTGTCCCTGCCTGTCCCAGCCTGACCCCAACCTGGCTGCCCCCTCCTGTCAGGGAGTTGTGCAGAGCCGCAAGGTTCCCCTTGAGCCTCCTTTGCTCCAGGCTGAGCCCCTTTCCCAGCTCCCTCAGCCACTCCTGGGGCTCCAGCCCCTTCCCCAGCTCCATTCCCTTCTCTGGGCACACCCCACCCCAGCAGACACCTGCCATCCCCATCCCGCTCCCCAAAATCCCAGTGGCACCAGGGGCCGAGCACGGGAGTGCTGAGGGTGCAAGGGCTGGGTGCAGGAGCCCTGCTGCCTCCCTGCACCCCAAATTCCCCCGGGAAGCAGCCCAGGGCTGGCACAGCAGGAGGACTCACCAGGCTCTCTGCCGTCAGCTCCGGCAGCTCGTGCACAACGCAGTATGGATAGTCCAGGACAGAGATGCTGCAGGAAGGACAGGGCCGGTCGTGCTGCTCCCCCAGATCCCCCCTGGCCTGGGGGCAACACAGCCCCCACTGCCCCCCCGCCGGAGATGGGCTCTGGTGGGAACTCTGCAGGTCTGCCCGAGCCTGAGCCACCGCCAGGGAGGGATTGCAGAGGGGCCAAGGAAGCAGGGACCGCTCCCCACATGCCACAGGAATGCAGGTGGGCAGCCTTCTCCCTCACCTGTTCTTGGCAGTGATGTAGGACATGATGTTCTGGTTGAAGAACTTGAGGATGAGCGGGATGCAGTTGGCAAAGACCAGGTGCTGGGCCATGTACTCAAACTGGGGAGGAGAAAGGTGGGTGAACAGGGACCCACTGGGGGTCCTGCCACGCCCAAAGACCCGCAGGCATGGCTGGACCCCGGCCCACCTCACCTGGTAGATGTGGTTGAGCTTGAAGTGCTTGAGCAGGAGGAGCAGCACGGCCGAGATGGCCTTGACGATGATCTCCTTGTGCCGATTGACATCGACGCCCAGCTTCATGCTCTGCAGCACCGTGGTCCTGGGGGACACAGAGGGATCATAGCAGGAGGAATTCTTACCTGTCAGGGTGGCACAGGGTGCCCAGGGAAGCTGTGGCTGCTCCATCCCTGGAAGTGTCCAAGCCCAGCCTGCTCTAGTGGAAGGCGTCCCTGCCAATGGCAGGGGGTGGAACTGGATGAGCTTTAAAGTTCCTTCCCACCCAAAACATTCCATGATTCCACAATCCCAGTTCCTGCAGGGCGCAACCCAGGGCAGAGCAGAGTCACAACCCCAGGAGCCCCAGCCCACAGCACATCACTCCCCCAGCTCCCTCCCATCCCTCCTTCCCTTCCCACCCCAGCCAGCTCCTCCGCTCCACGGCCACTCACGGCATCTCCTCCGGCAGGACATCTGCCAGGATGTTGATGGAGTCTGTCTTGGCTTTGGAGGTGGGAGCTGCAGCCAGGAGGATCTTCAGCAGAGCAATCTGGGAAGAAGGGAGAGATGGAGGAGGAATGGGAGCCGCAGGGGATTGGCCACAGGCCCTTTCCCCACTGCAGGAGGGAGGAACAGGGCAGGGGCAGGGGGTGAAAACACCCTGGGATGCACCACTGGGAAGGGACCTATCCAGGGGATCCCAGTGCTCCCCAGCTCACCATGTACTGGGGCAGGCTGGGCAGCAGGCCCTGGTACAGGATCTCTGCAGGGACTTGCTCCACTTCCTCTTCCCCCTGGTGCCCGGAGAGACCAGAAAATCTCATCCCAGGAGCTACAACCAGCACCTTGGGGCATGAACCCAAGGGCAGGGTACCCCCAACTCCTGCCCCAACCCCCTCTGCCCCAGAGAAACCCCTCGCCAGCAAAACAAACCCGTCAGCCCCCCCAGCAGGGCCAAGTGCCCCCGACTCCCAGCCCAGGATCTCCATCCCGCCCCATTCCCACACTCACTCCGGAGAGCGGCGAGCGCAGGTACTCCTCCTCCATGTGCACCTGCACCTCGGCTATGGACGTGTACTTGTGCTGCAGGGCACAGCGCGGAGTCACCACGGCCCCCAGCGCTGCCCCAGCCCCAGCCTGCTCCCACCATCCTGCTCCATCCCTCCCGGACCCCTGTCCCAGGCGTGACCCGTGGAGATGGGCAGGGCGGGAGCTGCTGGGCTCAGGTCTGGGACGAGCCCAGCAGGAAAGGGATGAAGACATCAAGAAAGGGATGGAGTCCCCTAAGGAAGGGATGGAGTCCCCTAAGGAAGGGATGGAGACCCCTAAGGAAGGGATAGAGACCCCTAAGGAAGGGATGGAGTCCCCTAAGGAAGGGGCTCGGACAACCTGTGAGTCCAGAGATGAGATGAAAGCTTAAGGCTGCTCTCCCATCACTGGGTGGAGGAAGTGGGAAATGGCTGGGAGAATCCACCTTGAGCTGTGATGGGAGCAGGGAGATGGGCAAGGGGCACCCAGACAGCGGCAGGGCCTGGAGGAATTCCTTAACTCACCAGCTTCAGGGTGCGGATGCTCTCATGGATGGGCCTGGGCAAGCCCACCACAGTGTTGGTGTCACTGAAGGAGGAAAAGAGCCAGGCTGGGACCAGGCAGGAGCAGGGCTGAGCACCCAGGGGTGGGGCAGAGACCACCCAGGGATGAAGCCATGGACCAGCCAGCCAAGGCCTTCCCTGCTGCCGCATGGAGACAAAAGCAGCCCCCAAACTGGCCTCTCCCACAGCCCCCCCAAAAGGCAGCCCTGGGCTGGCTCTGCACCCACCTGCCCAGCGTGTAGCCGATGAATTTGCTGCGGCTGGATTCCAGGAACATCTCAATGTCCTTCTCCCTGCGGCAAAGGGAGAAGGGAACAGTCACATTTTCCTGCCCATCCGGAACGCCACAACCCCAGGCACAGGGAAAAGCCTTGTGGTCAGGTAAAGGGTGCCCAGCCAAGCCCGCAAGGAAACAGCCATCGAGGTGACCACCCCACCCCAAACACCTTCCCTACATCCCTGCTGAGATTCCCAATATTTAACAGCCTCCGTTTCCCTGAGCCCGCTCCAGCTCTCCCAGCAGGCAGCCCCCCGGACTCACCGGACCTTGGGGGCCCAGGGCAGCCCTTTGGGGCAGGTGATGCGGTCGCTGGGGGGGTGCTGGGTGGGGGGGGGCATCACTTCATCCCGTTCCAGGGGGAAGGTCTCTCCCTCCAGGCTGTTGTCATCATCGTTTTCCTCTTCTTCCTCGCGGGAGTCGTCGGCTTTGTACGGATCCCGCTCGTTGAAGGCATCGAGGTTATCCTGCTTAATGAGGGCCTGGAGCGGGGAGAGAGGGAAGGGAATATCCCAAAAACAAGCCCAGATCCTGGCAGTGCCCTCCTTACCGTCCCCGTCCCCACCTTGTGCTCCCTGCGGCCGCGCTTCTGCTGCTGCTCGATGAGGTCGGAGGCGGAGGCGGGCGGGGAGGCCGCCCGCATGTTCCGGATCACCTGGATGCTGTCCTCCGGCAGCGGCGGCAGCCCCAGCATCTCCCTCTTCTCCGCCTTCATGCTCTGCAGCTCCTCAAACCCTCCCAGGGTGCACTGCAGGGAGATCACAGCATGTGGGGGGCTCCAGGGGCATCTACACCTGCCCTTCCCAAATCCACTTTCCAGGATCACAGAATCATTCGGGTTGGAAAAGCTCTCTGAGATCATCGAGTCCAACTGTTCCCCCAGCACTGCCAAGGCCACCGCTAACCCATGTCCTCAGGTGCCACATCTACGTGTCCTTTGAATCCCCCTGGGGATGGTGACTCCAGCACTGCCCCGTCCAGCCTGTGCCAGTGCCTGACCACTAAAAAAGATTTCCCAATGTCCAACCTGAACCTCCCCTGGCACAGCTTGAGGCCATTTTCTCTTGTCCTGTCCCTGTTTCCTGGGACCAGAGCCTGACTCCAACCTGGCTGCCTCCTCCTGTCAGGGAGTTGTGCAGAGCCACAAGGTCCCCCCTGAGCCTCCTTTTCTCCAGGCTGAGCCCCTTTCCCAGCTCTCTCAGCCACTCCAGACCCTTCCCCAGCCCCGTTCCCTTCCCTGGACACGCTCCAGCCCCTCAAAGTCCCTCTGGTCCTGAGGAGCCCAAACCCTTCCCCAAGGTTTCAAACAGGAGCTGCCTGTCCTGTGCTCCTCTTGTCACTGAGAGGGACAGGAGGGACAGGAGGATGTCCAGGCATCCACAACTGCAGTGTTCAGAGCTTTCCTTTCCTTTCCCCAGCCAGGACTTTGCTTTGGGTCTATCCTTAGTATCCAGCTCCAGACACCAACATCCAACGCTTCCTTACGGGGGAAAACCTTGGATTTGGTTTAAAAGAGAACTGAACACCACAACAAGAGGATGGAGCAATTACAGCAAACCCCAAGGACAGAATTCCCTCCTCTGCCAAGAATCAAACCACACATCCCATATCCCACAGCCTCTCCTTACCAGCACAGTCTTCCAGAGCAGCAGCAGCACCTTCTTCATGGGGAAGTGTGGAGCGTGGCCGCTGCAGAATTTGGTCACCATCCCAAAGAGCATGACGGAGAAGGGTTCATTGTTGTACAGGGGAGCTCCTGGAACCACACAGCACCGTCAGCCAGGAATTCCTCATCCCCGGTCTCACCCCAGTCACCAGCATCACCAGATCCTGCACCCTCCTCCCCATCAGCGCAAAGATCCTCACCTCACCCCAGACAGTTCCCTCTCCCCTTCCAAGGCCTCGTAAATTCCATGGTTTCTTACCTCTGTGTCGAGAGGAAACAACAGCCCCAATATTCTACTTTTTTTCCCAGGGAGAGAGAGCACCCAGCAGCAGAAAAGGCTGGATGCCTTCCTCTGCTCACCTCCCTCTGTCCCACAAGTCGAGCAGAAACCAACCCAGTGCTGCCACTCCCCATTATCCAAGTCCTAGAGCCAAATCCCAGGTCTCCAGCCCTGGCAGCTCTATCCTGGCTCCTGGTCCTCACCCAGCTCTGCTCGGAAGGTTTGCCTCATGCTCTTCCACTCAGGCTTGTCGCCCTCGGCCTCCTGGCGCACAGTCTCCACTATCAGGTACATGATGTTCAGCAGCACCCTGCAAAAACCAGGGCAGCTGAATCCCGGAGCCTGGGATAAGTTATGGAAGCACTGTCAGCACCCAGGGCTCAGGGAGAGGCTGGAGCAACCCAGACCACACCCAGAATTCAGGTACCTGCTCCACACCAGCATGCAAGCACTGGGGGAAAAAGTCTCTGCAAGTCCAAACAGGAAAAAAATCTGTTTTCCCTAATTTTACTGCTTTTATATCCCCAACCTGTCCCATTCCTGCTGTGCAGGCTGAGCACAGCGGACACCTGTGAAAACTCTCAGAGCTGGGACAGCTCTGGGACGCCTTCCAGTGCCTGCCTCAGCCTCCCAAAGCTCCCAGAAAACCCTGCCCCCCTCCTTGTGCCCCGATTCCCACTCCATACCTGAGGTCGGTGCTGTCAGCCAGGGAAATGGCCGGTTTCCTCACGGCACTGGAACAGGCCGCGCTGTTGCTGCGGAGGGAGAACAGCTCAGAGGGAATTTGGGGGAATTCAAACTCTGTCACGGGCACTCCACGTACCAAGGCCTGAGACAGACACTGCTGCCATGAGCTCCCCGCTCCCAGTGCAGCCGTGGGAGGAGAAGCAGAGCTGCCTGTTTGCTGCCAGGCAGTTTGATTGATCAGGAATTTCAGGAGAAATCAGGTGTAATCCTACATTACACATCCACTCAGGACAACGGGAGTCACTGTGGTGGATGCAGGAATCAGATTAGGGATAGACAGACAGGTATATTTTTGTGCCATAAACCAGAAAAACTCCCACCAAGGAGCTCCAGAGCCATTCCTGAAGCGTTTTCCCGCAGTACTCACTCAATCTCCATGTTCAGCAGCTCCACCAAGGCGTTGAACGTTCCCACTTCCAGCAGGAGGAAGATGTTGTACCTCATCCACGCCTGGACCTCGGCCTCGGAGCTGCACTCCCCGAAGGTGCCTGCAAGGAGACCCTGCTGATCCCACATCCGTGGGCACCCCGAGGCCCTCCCGCAGCACCACGGCGCTTCGCAGGGGGAACGGAAAACACAGCCCTAAAACTGAGGGAAAAACTCGGATGCAGAGGATGGAACTGCCCTCCTTGGGGAATGCATTCCAGGTCTGGCAGAACTGGGATGAAACAGGGAAATCAGCCAAATTTTGGGCCAAACTGCTCTAAACTATCTGGTCCCACGAGATTCAGCTTCGTTCCAGACATCCCAGGTGGAATGAAATCCACAAGGAATGAAAGTTCTTCAAAATATTATATATTAAAATAATTAGTAATTATTGTATCATATAAATACCATATATTCATTATATTATATATTGATATAATACATACAATATATATAATGTATTGTGTATGATGTATAATATATGAATAATATAGACCATATACAATGTATATATACAGAAAATACATATAGCATTTAATATAATGTATAATGTATATAGTGTAATATAAAATGTATGTAATGTATAAAATATATTATGTATGCAGTATATTATATATGACACATAACATGTGATATATGTAATATATAATATACAATATACAGTATATTTATATATGTACTGTAGATTATATTGTACTGTGTATTACATATAGTATACATATTATAATTATATATTTTTATGTATATATATATGTGATGATATCGTACTATATGTCATATATATAGTATATGTACAATTATAATATATAATATACAGTATATGCTATATACATAAAAATATTATTATATGATGTATATACTACATACATCAAAATATATAATTACAATATATATGATATAGTATATCATATATACATTAAATATAATAATAATATATATTATATAGTATGTAATATATAGTATATACTGTATACATACAAATATATAATTATATGATATAGTATATACTATATACATAAAATACAAAATTATATTTGTATTATATGTAATACATAGTGCAATATAATCAACAATACATATCTAATATAACACAATATATATTATACTATATATAACACAAAGCTATATATTACATACTATATATTATATATAGTATATATAATGTATTAAATATATTGAAGATATATACATACATATATAAAAACCTTATGTACATAAAGGACTTCTACATTAAACATTCAAATATACACTACATATAATATAGTGTATATAATAATAATAAATATAATATATAGTATAATGTATAAAATACAACATACAATTGCACATCTAATTGTGTAACTATACTGTACAATATATATAGTATAGATTTATATCATATATACATATAAACTATATCACAATATAACTCATTTTAAGGACTTAGCAGTGGGGAGGGTAAGGGCCGGAGGCCGGAGTCACCTTGTGCCACGTAGAGGATGGCCCGGGCCACGCGGAGCCGCTTCTCGCGCGCAGTGACCTCGAGCCCGTCCAGCAGGCGCATGGCGTGGGTGCGGTGCTGCGTCCACTCCAGCTCCGGCCACTTCTTGTCACGCACTGCAAACCACAGCAGGCGGGATTTGGGCACGGCCCCGCTCGCGGGCAAACCACAGCAGGCGGGATTTGGGTACGGCCCCGCTCACGGGCAAACCAAAGCAGGCGGGGTGTGGGCACGGCCCCGCTCGCGGGCAAACCACAGCAGGCGGGATTTGGGTACGGCCCCGCTCACGGGCAAACCAAAGCAGGCGGGGTGTGGGCACGGCCCCGCTCGCGGGCAAACCACAGCAGGCGGGATTTGGGTACGGCCCCGCTCACGGGCAAACCAAAGCAGGCGGGGTGTGGGCACGGCCCCGCTCGCGGGCAAACCACAGCAGGCGGGATTTGGGTACGGCCCCGCTCACGGGCAAACCAAAGCAGGCGGGATTTGGGCACGGCCCCGCTCATGGGCACGCTCGGGGGGACTCGGCGCAAGCAGGGAACGCAGCGCTGCTGGGAGGAAGGGCTCCCGGGGATATGTGACGGCTCAGGGATGTCTCCTGCCACCCAGCACGTGATTAGATCAGTCATGGAATCAGGGAATGGCCTGAGCTGCACGGGACCCACAGGGATCATCCAGTCCCGCTCCTGGTCCTGGACAGACACCCCAAAATCTCACTGGGTCCCTGGGAGTGGAGTTCAAATGCTCCTGGAGCTCTGGCAGCCTCGGGGCCGTGCCCATTCCCTGGGGAGCCTGGGCAGTGCCCAGCACCCTCTGGGGGAAGAACCTTTCCCTGATACTCAACCTAAACTCCCCTGACGCAGCTCCAGCCGTTCCCTTGGCTCCTGTCCCTGCTCACAGGGAGCAGAGACCGGAGCTGCCCTTCGGGAGTAGCTGCAGACCCCAGTGAGCTCTGGCACCAGGCTCCTCTTCTCCAGGAAGAGAAACCCCTGTCCCTCCCCAGGGGGAGAGGAATCCAGAAAAAGGCTCTTACTGTGGATCCTGAAGTCCTCCTCAAAGCATTTTCGGTTGAGCAGGAACTCTGGCCCCTCCGTGTAGCTGTACAGCTCTGCCAAAAGAGGAGAAGCTCCAAAAACCTGCACCGAGCTGCAACTCAGCCCTGGGAACTGCGGTTTTAGCCAAAATACCAAAATGTCATAAAACCCCACCTAGTGTAAGGCAAAAAATATTAATTACACGTATCCTGTCCCTTTTAACATCAATAAGGCATTTAAATATAATAATAAAGCGATATTGGAATTGACAGAGCTCCTTTAATTCTACCAGGAGAGGAAATCACGGCTGATTAATTGATCCATCACGGAAGAATTCCTTACCTGACAGCTCTGCTGTCCATTTATCTGTGTCTGCATATTCAAACTCCAGGTCTGGCGACTCTGAATAGCCCTGAAAACAGGAGGAAAATATCAGCTCCATTACAGCATATTTCAGGAAAACCCAAATCCCTGAAAACACTCACAATTCACCTCATCCTCCTGCAAATCCAGGGCTGCTTTTCCTGGTTTAGGGACCAAAAACATTCCTGCAGCAGCACAAACGTTACCGGGGCAACTCCAGCCCACCTCCTGCGTCTCCATCGGCTGCGCCGCACGGAGCCACCGCAGCACCCCCAAAGCACGGGGGGAGCCCCCAGAACACAACAAACACGGCAGGAGACAGGGAGAGGGTTCTGTGAGATCGGGGAGCTCTCAGAGCTCACCCATTTCACACAAAACTGGGAAAATTTGGGCTATCCCCCGTGCCATCACAGCAGATGGGATCAGTGAGGATGAAACAACTCCAAACAGCTTTGGAGAGGCTGCAAAAGCATCCAGGAGAAGCTTTAGAGCACAAAATATCAGCTCCCTTTAGGGAAGTCATGGACACTGCCCCACAGTGTGTCAGGGCACCCAGCCCTGAGTGGGGCAGACGCACAGCAAGACCCTCACAAATTTGGGGATCCTGAGTATGGAGCAAATCTACACCAGAACTCTCCTGAATTATGAGGCTCCCACTCCTGAGCACAGGGAGGATCCAGAACAGGATCCTCACGAACCTGAGGGCACCCACTCCGGAGTGAGGGGCAGACATACAAAAGTCTCGCCAATTTCAGGGCACCCACTCGTGAGAGAGGGGCAGACCCATACCAGAACCATCCCAAATTTCGGGGCACCCACTCCTGAATAAGGGGCAGACCCAGAGCAGAATTCTCCTGAATTGTGGGACTCCCACTCCTGAGAGAGGGGCAGATCCACACCAGAACTCTCCCGAATTTTGGAGCTCCCACTTCTGAGTGAGGGGCAGACTCAGAGCAGAATTTTGGGACACTCACTCCTGAGCACAGGGCAGACCCACACCAGAACCCTCTCGGGACACCCACCCCTGAGCGAGGAGCAGAGCCACAGCAGAACCATCCCAAATTTGGGGGCACACATTCCTGAAGAAGGGGCAAACCCAGAACCAAACCCACACAAATTTTGGGGCACCCACCCCTGAACAAGGTGCAAACCCACAGCAAAACTCTCCCAAATTTGGGGGCTCCCACTCCGGAAGAAGGACCCACACCAGAACAATCCCGAATTCCAGGAGTCTGAGGCAGGGGTAGCCCCAAGCCCCTACCTTGTGCTGGCTCCGCGCTGCTGGGAGCCCCCCCAGCACCTCAGGCTCTCCAAGATTCCCCCTCACATCCCTCCCCTGGCATTCCAGGGACCTTTCTGAGGAACCCCTGGAAGCGAACGGCTCTGGGGCTATCTCAGGAATGAAACACTTTGGAAAAGCCCCGGGATGCCTCAGCTCCACACAACCCTCCTGACCAAGGCTCGGGGTGCCCCCAGGACCGCGGGGTGTCCTTCGGGGGGGGTTGGTCACCTCTTGCTGGATCCATCCCTGGTCCGAGCACAGCAGCGGGACCCGACACCCCACCCCGGGCTGGTACCGACCGGTAACACCGAGAAAACCCCCGGACGGGCTGTGACACCCCCGGGCCACCCCTGTCACCCCCGTTTGGGACCGGTGGACCGAGCCACCCTCGCGCCCCACCCCGGTCACACCGGCCCGGACCTGGGGAAGGGATGGATGAACGGGAAACCAGCACCGACCGAGACCAGGCAGGGGCAGGGCAGCCCCGGTTCCGAGCAGGCCGGGCAGGGAGAGGCCTCTCGGCTCCACAGCCCGGGGCCACTGCGCCAGGGAACCGGTACCGAGGGAGCGGCCGGTCCAGCATAGGGACCAGTACTGGAGCACTGGGACCAGGGGACCGGCTGGTCCTGGGCTGGGCCCGGAGAAGGCAGTGCCCAAGCAGGGCTGCCAGAGCCGGACACTGGCACCCCCGGGCACCGGCACTACGGGCACTGGCACCCCTGGACACCGGCACCCCCGGGCACTGACACCACCGGGCAGCGGCACCGACCGGACACCAGCACCGCCCGTGGGCACCGGCACCCGTGAGCAGGCCCTGGACGAGGCCCGGCGCGGCCCGCCCCGCCCGGGAAGGCCGCCCCGCTCCCGGCGGCGGCGGCGCTGACCTCGGAGTCCTTGCGCGGCGGCCGGGCCAAGTCGCGGCCCCTCCCGGGCGCGGCTGCCCCACCGCGGCCCTTGTTGTTCCCCGGGACCGGGACCGGGA
>VXBT01010390.1:301887-328723 GCA_013400235.1 Oriolus oriolus
ACGGCGCGACACACGGCCGGGCGGCGGGCTCCGCCCCCGCGCGGCCATCTTGGGTGCGGCGCGGCCCTGGGCGCGGCCATGCCGGGTGTGGCACTTCCGCCCCGCCCCAGGGCGGGGCCGGGCGCTGGGCGCCGCCATGGTGGGAGGGGCAGGAACAGGCAGATCCCAAATTGGAGGGCCTGGAACAAAGGAATGCTCCAGGGAAGGGGCTGGGGGGGGCTCAGACCCCAAGGAGGGGGGGACCTGGCGGGGCTCAGAGGAGAGTCAGACCCCGACAGAGGAACCTGACAGGGTTTAAACCCCAAGTTAAGGTGCCCCGTTGGGCTTAAAAGAGGGTGAGACCCCAGAATTCAGAGTTCTGGCAACGCTCAGAGAATTCTGGTAGGACCCAATCCCCACCCCAAGGTGGCCAAAGGGAGATTCCAGCCCTGCCCCTGGGCTCAGAAACAACTCAAAGTCCCCCAAAGGCACCAAATAAACCACCCACAACCAAAAGCACTTCATTTTTCCTAATAGTTTAATTAGACTTTAATGATTTATTGCTCATCTGCAAGGATTAATATTGCATTCATTAAAAATCATTCATATACAAAATAAACCTCTCGCTCCCAGCCCGACGCTGCCGCCGCCATCACCCCCGGGCTCCCCCAGCATGGCTTATCCAGACACGGAGCCCTCGCGCCGAGATTCCACCCGGGATGGGTGGGAACGGGGGGGCCGGGACCCCCGGGCGTGGGGGGCTCACAGGGAAGGGGGAACGCTCCCGATCCTTCCCACAAACGCCCACCCCAGCTCGCTGAGCCGTCCCCGGTGAGGGCTGGGGGACAGTGGAGGGGACCCAGGTGATCCCCAGGATCTGTGGGGCAGCAAGGCAGGTGATCCCCAAAATCTATGGGGCGACCGTCCAGGAGGAGACCAGGCAGGGCGGGGAAGGGGAACAGTCAGAGGACACGGAGGAGGGGATGGGACAGGATGATCTCGGCCACCAGCGCCTCTCCTATCTCCTGGCTCCCCTCAGGAGCTTTGCACCTCCAGATCTGCAAATTCCCCAGGAAGGACCCATCCAGGTGGATCCCTGCGAAGGGGGAGGGAGAAGCTCCATGATCCAGGAGGTGCCAGCAGCTCCTTCCTTCCCCTGGGGGGGGAAAGGAAGAGGAGATCTGGGGAGGATAAAAATAGCCAAGAGGAACCTCGGTGGGGTGGAAGGAGCTTCCCACACCCCAGCACAAGCTGGGAAAGGGAAATGCCAGCAGGGAGGGCATAGAGGAGGTGATGGGAGCAGCCAGGACACATGGGGACAGGGTGAGGAAAACAGCGACAGGGAGCAGAGGGGCCAGGCTGGGGTATGGGGAAGGCTCATCTCTGCATCCAGCTCAAAAAAAAAAAATAGTGAAACACCCCCAAAACCCACCCCAGACACCCTCAACACCACCCAGCGCTTCCCAGAGGGAGATGGGAAGGCGGCCACATCGCCAGTGCTTCCTCTTTAAAACATCTGAAAACATCCCCGCCCTCTAAAACATCTCTGAAAGGATCAAAAAGGAAAAGAGGAAGAAAAAAACAAATAAACAAACAGAAAAAAAAAATGTTTAAAACTCAATTAAGGTGCAGTTTGGCTAGAACAAAAAAACAAACAAAAAACCTAGGAGAGATGAGGATAATGCTGGGAAAGCGACCCCCATCCGGATTCAGATTAGCACCCTGAAACACTGAACTCCCCCGGACCCAGGTGGCCAGCAAACCCAGGCCAGCGGCCACCAAACCTGGGCCACCTCAGCGCAGGGACCTGGGCTGGGCTTGGGCACAGTCACGGCCTCTGCCAGGTGTCCTGCAGGCCACTCTGCTCCCAGGAAGCACCTGGAGCAGGGATCTAGCAGCTAAAACTGGGCTCTTTAAGGCAATTTAGAAGTTGCAGATAATCCACACAAAGAAATAGAAGATAAGGTAGAAGAGCATCTCCGGATCCGCAGGGAGCCCGGCTGAGACCAACGTGGGCTGGAAAGGTGGGAAAAAATACAGAATAAAAGCCAAAATAAACCATCGCTGCAGGAATGAAGTGCCCTGGGCACAGCAGGGAAGGGAAAGCCCCTCCTGGAGCCAGGGCTGGGAATCAGCGGCTTCAGCCACATGAAAGCAAGAAGCAAATAAATCCCAGGTTGTCTGGCAAGATCAGACAGGGATGTGATCATGGAAAAGGGGGAGAAAAGAAAACCTGACCTTAAAATCACAGATAAAATGTAAAAACAGGTTCTGGTGGTGGTCAAGGGGAAAAAAAAAAAAGTAAACCAAAATAAAAATGATTTTTAAAAATAATCTCTCAAATGTTGCCTTGTGTGGTCTGGTCCTTCATGGAAATGGTCCCATCAGTATCTAGGAGAGAAGGAAGGGACAGTGAGGGACGGGGGAGGTGCTGCTATGCCAGGGCAAGGGGATCCCCCAGGCATGGGGCTCCAGGCTGGTTCGGGTTGGCAGGGACTTTAAATCCCATCTCATTCCATGGGCAGGGACACCTTCCACTGTCCCAGGGTGCCCCAAGCCCCGTCCAGCCTGGCCTTGAACAATTCCAAGGATGGGGCAGCCACAGCTGCTCTGGGCACCCTGTGCCAGGGCCTCCCCACCCTCACAGGGAACAATTCCTTCCCAATATCCCATCCATCCCTGCCCTCTGGCAGTGGGAAGCCATTCCCTGGGTCCTGTCCCTCTATCCCTTGTCCCAAGTCCCTCTCCAGCTCTCCTGGAGCCCCTTTGGGCACTGGAAGGGGCTCTAAGCTCTCTTGGGAGCCTCCCAGCTCTCCCAGAGGGGGCTCCAGCCCTCAAAGCATCTCCGTGGCCTCCTCTGGACATGCTCCAGCAACTCCACATCCCTCTGCTGTTGGAGACCCCAGAGCTGGAGGCAGAACTCCAAACCCACGGGGAGCTGGGAGCTCCTGCCCTGGCAGGTCTCACCTGTAGTAGTTGGGTTTGAAAGGCCCATTTTTGTTGAGTCCCAGGTATTTGGCCTGATCGTCCGTCAGCTCCGTCAGGTGGGCGTCGAACGACGGCAGGTGCAAGCTGGCCACGTACTCGTCTGCAAGTGGGAAGAGGGAAAACGGGATCAGGGGGTCCACATTCCCCACCACAACATGGGCAGGTGATGGTTGGAAGGTCTGGCTGGGCAGCACCCCAGATTTACCATCACCCAAAGCAGAGCTGAGCCCAAGCCTGGGCTGGATGTGCCCCTAAAGGCGTAAGGAGGGCACAGAAAATCCCAGAGAAGGGAGGCTGCAGGATGTGGGCTGCCTCCCACGCTGCAGAACCCTAACGAAAATAAATCAAATAACCCCCACGTATTTTAAAGTCACTGCCTCTGGTGGCTTCCCTGAACTCGCTGTCCTTCTGGAAGTGTTTCCCGGCCCAGGTTTGAGCTCTCCTGATGCTGCTGGCACACAGATTCCCTAGGGAAAAGTCAGTTCCTTCACTCACCCATCTTCTTTGGCAGCAGGTAAACGTCCTGCTTGTACCGGCCCTCAGGAGCGTTGTAGAGCTCAATCAGAGCCAGAGCCTGTGGAGAGCACAGGGATAAGCTGGGAAGAGCCAGGAATGGCCACCAACCGGGGTAGCACAAAGCTCACAAAGGCAGAGAAGGATCTGGGACCTGGAGGGACAGCACAACCATTTCCAACACGCCTCGAGGGAAAGGCTCCCACCACGGGTACATCCCTCTCTGGGTCTCCATAATAATCCCACTGCAGGGATCAGAGAGCAGGGGTGAGATGCCACCCAGCTTGTTTGCAGCATCTGGGCTCAACACCCCAGGGAAAAACATGAGGATGCTTTAGGGTTAGCAGCTCTTCTCCTCTTAAACCACACAGCTGCTGCAGCATGTGGAAAAGGAGGGGCTGCTCCTCAGAAACCGGCAGCATCCAAAAATCAGGGTCATTCCTTCAGGAGAGATGAAACTGCATCCCCCGAGTGCTGGCTTCCACTGCTGGGAACCAAGTCCAAGACACAGGCCTGTTCCCTGTCCATTTGGACTGACAGGAGTGAGGATAAGGGAATTCCCCACTGTCAGCCTGGCTGTCCTTCCCCACGAGCGCCAGTGCCACCACTCCCTTCTGTGTTCCCAGTGCCACCAGACCCTCCGTGTTCCCAGTCCCATCAATCTCCTCCACGTTCCCAGTGCCATCAATCCTCTGTGTTCCCAGTCCCATCAATCCCCTCTGTGTTCCCAGTCCCACCAGACCCTCTGTGTTCCCAGTGCCACCAGTCCCCTCGGTGTTCTCAGCCCAAACAAAGCCTTGCTTTGAGGTAAGCTCAAACCTGTGCTAGGTGGGCTGAAACCCATGCTGAGGGAGCTTAAATCTGTGCTAGAGGGGCTTAAACCTGTGCTGAGGAAGGTTAAACCCATGCTAGGGGATCTCAAACCTGTCCTAGGGGGGGCTCAAACCTGTGCTGGGTGAGGGCTTAAACCTGTCTGGGGGGAGCTTAAACCTGTCTGGGGGGAGCTTAAACCTGTCTTCCAGCCCAGCAGGATCTGTGCCATAAAATCACTCATTTAAAAGCTCTCCCAAAACTTGCTGTACCCAAAACACTGGGTCCACGCCAGCAGTAACTCCAGCCCAGACAGGATGGTATTTCTGGCACTGGTGCCACCCCAAGGACTAATACCAGCGTGTTCCCAGCTCCTTCCAAACCATCCCCACCCCGAGGCTCGTGCAGGGCCCCGCCCGTGTACGGACCTGCGTGGTAGCCGTGATGGAGAGAACGAAGGTGGGAACCGTGGAGCAGCTCAGGTTGAGCAGACGGCCCTGGGAGAAAGCAGGAAGGGTCAGCACGGAGCTAGACGTGCTCCCAAACCCAGACCAAACTGAGTTTCCAGATGGGATTCACCTTCACCCCCTCCCTGCACAGGGGACCAGGGACCAGGGGCACAGGGAACCAGAGCACGGTGGCCAGAGCATTTCAACTCTGCTCCAGTTTCCACCTCAACCCTTCGCTTCAAGGCAGGGGAATGTTGTGGTCCCGAGAAAAGCCAGTCTCTCCTCCTGCCAGAACAGCTCCCATGGGAAGAGGAGCCACCCAACACCTGGGAAACCCTGCACAGGTGGCGTTTGGCTGAGTGGGATGAATCCCGGCTCGGAAGAACAGAGCCAGATGGCACCTCTGTGGCTGCACATGGGGTATGACACACCCACCCTCAAGAAAAGGAAATAAAAAATAAATAAAATAAATCCAAAAACCCTATTTTGAGCCCTGAAGCTCCTCCCAGCACTTTTCCACATACTAAACCCGTGATTTCCTGACGGAGGCCCAAAGCATCGTGGCCCAGCTCTCAACACACCTCGGCCAGCAGCACCACCCGCTTCCCGTCCGGCCAGATGACATGGTCCACTTGGGAGCGGACCCGCTCCCAGGTCAGCTCCGGCGTCCGCAGGCTGGTCTGGAAGAGGAGGAGGAAGAGCTGGAGTCACGGCGGGAGCCAGCGGGCGGGTACGGCCGGAGGCGCCGGCACTCACCACGTCGATCTCGGTGTTGGAGTGGCCCATGTTGCACACGATGCAGCTGTTCTTCATCCGATCCAGGTGCTCCCTGGTCACCACGTTCTTGTTCCCTGCAGGCACAGAGGGGGTAGCTGATCCCACAGCAGTGGGAACACAAACCCTCGGGTTTCCCCTTCCCTGAACTCGAGTCAGAGAAGCTTAGCTTGGGGCAGCATCAGATGAACTTCCACTGGGACATGAGCCCTTCTGGCTGTGACAGCAGGGAATGTGTGGGACAAGCGCTGTCGTGGAATATCCTGAGCTGGAAGGGATCCACAAGGGTCATCAAGTCCAACTCCTGGCCCTGCACAGGGCACTCCCAACAATCCCACCCTGTGCCTGAGAGCATTGTCCAAACACTCCCTGAGCTCTGGCAGGACTGGGACCGTGACCACTCCCTGGCGAGCCCATTTCAGGGCCCAAATCTTTGATCTTTGCTCCCATAAATTAACCAGGCTCTAGGAGATCCCGAAACACCCTGAGAACATGGGGCCAAGATGTCCCTCTGCTCCAGGCCAGGACTGTGGTCAAATAGCAAATCAGGGGAAAAGCTCCCGGCAGAGCCCAGCTATTCTGGAAAGTCAGGAGCACACAGCAGTGACTTGTCCTCCATTCCCAGCTCCCTTGAGACCCCCTTTGGGAATGATGCTCCTCAGCTCGCTCCAACCTTGTCACCCCTACCTGTGCAGGTGATGACGACATCCACCTGACGGATTACTTCGCTCAGCTTCACCACCCGAAATCCATCCATGCTGGCAAAAAAGGGAAATAGGGACCATGATGAGGAGGAGAAGGTTGTTCCTTCCCTGCCTCAGGCCATGAGGGATCCCAGCAGCTCTGAACTGCTCTGGCAGCAGCCCAGGCTCTCCTCTACCTATCCAGGGACACCGGTGCCACGAGGGAGGGCTGTGCAACAGTTGGGGTGTCCACCCCACTCTTGGAAATGTCGGAGGAGCCAGGAATGTGTGGCGCAGAGGCTTGAGCTGCCTCCCCAAACCAGCCAGTGAACACCTTCTGAACACCCAGTACCCCACACCTGAAAGCTGCCCCAGCCCTTCCCCATCACACCCCAACAAGGTGCATGTTCTCCAAACCGAGCCACAGACCCCCCTGGCTCCACTGCAGCCTCTGGCAGGGTTTGGAAGAGCAGATAGAGAGATACTCCCACGCAGATGGGAACCCCTTACCAGGCTTGGAGGGCGCAGATGGGGTCGATCTCCGTGACGTACACGATGGCTCCCAGGGCTTTCAGGGCAGCACAGCATCCCTTCCCGACCTGCCCAGGCAAAGGATCACAGTGAGGCGGGACACGGACACGCCAGCGCTACAGTCCCTTCCCTGAGCAGCCCGAGCCCACCCCAGGCTGAAAGATCCTCATCCCAGCCACCTGCCCAGTGCCAGGAGCAGCTCAGGATGTTCTTGGTGAGTGGCACAGCTGCCACAAGGCCAGCTCCCCCTCCAAGGCCACCAGCTTCCCACTGCCAGAGGGCAGGATTAGACAGGATACTGGGAAGGAATTCTCCCTTGTGGGGTGGGCAGGCCCTGGCACAGAGTGCCCAGAGAAGCTGTGGCTGCCCCATCCCTGGAAGTGTCCAAGGCCAGGAGCTTTCCCAACTCAATGCTCTCACAGCTTGTGCAGCCCCAGCACTGCAGGAGCCTGTCTCCAAGCAGGAATTAAAGACAGCCTAGAGGAGCATACAGGGCCCCCTTGCCTTTAAGCTAAAGGATCTCAGAGCCGTCCTGCACACCTCAGGGGGCAGATCCTCCATCCATGCTGCCACATCAGCATAGGGAGCACAGGGCTCCTGCAGCAGCATCTCAGACTCGCTCCCTCTCCTCAGTGGAAAATTAAAGCAAAGTCCAGCTCTGCACACCAACAACCCACACCAACACCTGCCTGTGCTGCACTGACTCTGCTCAGCTCCATTTTCTGACCAGCAAGGTGCTGGACCAAACATCTCCAGAGAGACCTTCGCTTATCACCCAGCTCCAGCCTTGGGTCTACTGAACACACCCAGGCAGGGCAAACTGGGACTCCAACCCACATCCAAAGGGGAAACCATTCAGGGTGAACAGGCTGGGAGAGCTAAGGGTGTTCAGCCTGGAGGAGAGCAGGTTACAGCAAGACCTTAGAGCCCCTTCCAGTGCCTAAAGGGGCTTCAGGAGAGCTGGAGAGGGACCTTTGGACAAGGCATGGAGGGACAGGACAAGGGGCAATGACTTCCCACTGCCAGAGGGCAGGGATAGATGGGATAGTGGGAAGGCATTCTTCCCTGGGAGGGTGGTGAGGCATTGGAATGGAATTCTCAGAAAAGCTGTGGCTCCCCCATCCCTGGAAGTGTTCAAGGTTGGATGGGGCTTGGAGTAACCTGTCCATGGCAGGGGGTGGAACTGGATGAGCTTTAAGTTCCCTTCCAACCCAAATATGGGTTGGAAGTCTGGTATTCTATGATTCTATGACTCTCCTGTTGTGAAGAAATCCAGTAAAGCTCAGAACAGGTCCTGGAGACAACACCACCCAGCCCAGCTCCTGGCTGGAGAACCAGGCACCAGCCCAGAGCCCTTGCGCAAGAACCAGCAGAGTCCCTTGGTCGAGCAAAGCTGGGCTCCACTGGTGCCTAAATAAATTAGGGAGCAAGTTCCTGCTGGGAAGAGCCTTTGCAGCTCCTGCCAGGCCCTGCACAGTGCCGGAAGATAAACACCCACATGGACATGCACAGATGGAGGGAAGGTGGCAGCTCCCAGCTCCAGCTCTTCCAGGGTAGAATCAGTTACAAGTTCATGATACAATTCCCCTCTGCCAGAGTATTATTCCCAGGGAGAAGCTGCCTGCCCCACCAGGCTGGAAGCTGAACCTGGGCCAGGGACAGCAGATGGGAGTGCCTGTGGGTAGTTATAATCCAGGCCAGTGTGTCCCAGCAACTGCCGGCTGTGCAGCCCAGTTAATCTGCAGCAACGTGGGAAATCTGATCCTTCATCTCCATCCTCCCAGCAGATCCCAGCAATATTTCCCTGGTTATCGCTCACCAGGTTGGATCTACTCCTTACAGCAAGGGCGAGTGGCCTTTGCACGGGGAAGTGCAGGATGCTGAGCTTGGGGGAGGCCAGCACAGCTCACAGAACTCACCTCCCCATAACCACAAACCACCACTTGCTTCCCTCCAAACATCACATCCGTGGTCCTCTTCAGGCTGGGGGATAGAGAAAGACCTGTGTTGGGATCAGTCAAGCCCAAAACCAGGTCAAAGCAGCAGAGCCTGATCTCTGCTTAAGAGCAGCCAGAGCCAAACCCACCCGTGCAGAAGCGCCAGTGGGGCAAAGGGTTGGACTCACCCATCCAGGATGGACTCCCGGCAGCAATACAGGTTATCAAACTTCTGCTTGGTGACGGAGTCATTCACGTTCATGGCTGGGACACAGAGCTTCCCAGCCTTGGAGAGCTGGTACAGCCTGGGAGAGGGCAGAGGCAGGTCAGAGCAGACAGCAGCGACTCCCTGAGATCTCTGGGTCTGCCTTCCCAGAGCTCCCACCTGTGCACGCCGGTCACGCTCTCCTCCACGATCCCTCGGATCTTCTTGAACACGCTGGGGTATTTCTTATAAACCCAGTGGGTCAGGTCCCCACCATCATCCAGGATCTAGAGAACAGGCAAGGGAGAACAGGGAGCAGTCAGGCCTCCCACTGGGAAACGCTGGCTGAGGACAGGATGGGGAGAATGATTTGGAGAAGCATCTTCAGGCACTGCTGGAAAGCTGCTCAGGCAGAGGCCTGGGGGCCAGGACTCCTGGGTTCCCCTAGTTGCCTGCAACTCGGGGTCTCCTCCAAAACACTGAGATTCCTTACCCCTGTGTGGAGCTGCTGGATCCTAACAGGATTTCCTGCCTCTGCTATTGCTCTGCAGCCTGGAAAGGCGACCACAGGCAGCACTAACTAACTAGGCTGAGCTCAGGATGCCACAGCATTCACGCCCTGAAAGCAAACGGGAGAGGAGAGGCTGTGGGAGGTGTCATGGCCCACGGACACGTCACTGGTGACCACAGACCACACCCCAAGGGGGGACATCGGCTTTGGCAAGGGAAAGGTCCCCACTATGACCCCAGCTTTGGGAGAGAGAGGGCAGATGGGAGCTGTGCTGAGAGAGAAGCAGCTGGGGCAGCTCCTGTAGGGGGAAAGAGGTCCCATCTCCTGGCTCATGGGAGCTCCACCAGGAGCTGTTCCCCGGCCATTGGGATGTGTCAACTGAGGACATAATCTCTGCAGCTCCTGACATTCCCAAGGCTGTTCCCAGCTCATCTCCAGCTGCCACTCTCCAAAAGCCCCCCTTTAATGGGGGCCAGAGCCCTTGCAAGGCCAGCAGGCTCCCAGGAACAGCCCCAGGGTGGAAGGGTGAGGAACCCCACGGGCACTGGGCAGAGGAAGAGGAAGGGCTGGAGAAGGCTCCTTACCATGTTGGCCTGCCAGCCATCGACGTTAACGCAGCGGTCAATGCACCACCAGAAATCATCCTCGGACTCCCCTTTCCAGGCAAACACAGCAACACCTGAAAGAACAGGAGCATCCTTGGAGTTTGCCGGGCTTGGCAGAGCTCTCTCCTGCTTGGCCAACTCCAGAAACACACAGACACAAGAGCCGAGGGGCCATGCAGAGATCACATCACAGCCCACACCAGGATCAGACCTGTCCATCCCTCCCTAGAAGATACTCCCCAAAAATATTAATTCCCTAAGACAGAAATAGAAAATCAAATAAAAAAAAGAAGATACAAATAGACAATAAAAACCAAAGAAATAATAATAAATAAATAGTAAGAAAACAATACTACTAACAATAAATAGTATAAAAATAAATAAAATAGAATTCAAATATGGTTAAAAATAAATATAAAACTAAAATATATTTTATGCTTTTATAATACTATACTCATTTCTATTTATTTCATTTGTTTATATTTTATACCTATTTTATTTATATTTTATATTAAATATATCTATAAGCATTGTATAAATATCTATACATGTATTCCTATGTTTCTATTGTACATTTTATGTAAATGTACATATATTTATACACACCTATAAATATAAAATACATTAATTATAATTGCAATCATAAAATATCCTATAATACTGTTTTAATTATAAAACATACTAATTATAAAATATTTCTAGACATAAAGTATAAACATAGAATAAAACATAAATCCATATAAAATGAAACATATACAAGTAAAACATGGAGTTCCCTAGAAGATTGCCCCTGGAATCAGGCAGGGAGGCAGGAGGGGCTGCGAGGGGCTCTGGCCCGGCCGCACTCACCAGCCTCTGCCAAGGCCGCGGCCACTTCGTTCTGGGTGGAGTAGATGTTGCAGGCAGACCAGCGGCACTGCGCTCCCAGGGCACACAGCGTCTCGATCAGCACCTGCAGGACAGCAGGGATGCCCCAGGGGTCAGCGATGCCCCAGGGGGCAGCGATGCCCCCGGCATGAGGGCAGGCCTGGGGCAGCAGTGATGGGCACAGGAACCAAACGTTGCCCTCCGGAAATGCCACCAGCACAACCTTTCCAAAACGCTGCCGGACTACTGAACGTGCCTTCTCCCATTCCGAAGGGATAAAGAACTTTCTCCCCCAGGGAAAAGCTGATGTCCCACCCCAGACCCCCCAAATAAGCAGCCACTCACCGCAGTCTGTGCTGTGATGTGGGTGCAGCCCACGATTTTAGCTCCAGCCAAAGGCTTCTCCCCCTGGGCTCGCTTCCTGAGCGAAATCAGAGCAGACATGTCTGCAAAAGGAAGAGAGGTTTTAGTGCTGGTTCAGTCCACAGGGTCCCCTCTCTGCCACAGCTCCTCTCCTTTCGGAGTCTCCCAGGATACCTCCAGCCTCAAAATTCGTGCTGTAGCTGTGACAGAGGCAGGGAGAAAACTCCTCACCCCTGGCCTGGCAGGTCTGTGTGAAACAGGACCAAAACACCAGTGTCATTTGTCACTTGACCAAGGCACAAAAGAGAGGGGTAAGGAGGAGGCTGGGACTGGCACTGCCTGGGGAAGGCACCTAAGGACAGTCACCAGCCGTGTGGCAGCAGGTGAAGCACCTGAACTTGAAAACAGAGCTGCCACGTCTTGGAAGAGCGGCTCTAAATGTGCCTGGATTATCTTCCCTTTCTAAAAGGAAAGGAGAGTTACCCCATCACCCCACTGGACATGGTAACTCGGCTTGCCACAAGCCCCAGGGAAAGGGGTTGGGATTTTCAGCTTTCATGTCTCTGAAGGTGTTACAAAATCCTTGTGCATCCAAAGCCAACAAAACATTAAACCCTGCAAGAGCTCTGCTCCTGCTAGAAAAGGGATGGGACACAACATCAATGTTTGCTGGAACATCTCGCCCTTTCCTAACTGATCTGGGGGGAAAAACTGATCTGGGGGATATCCAAGGCTGAAGCAGGAGCCGGAATTGCCACTCCTCAGCTCCTGGTCTCCAGAACCTGTCCCAAGCCCCAGCAGCCCCATACTCCACTCTGTACCTTGCTCGGCGATCTCAATCTCCCGGCGCCCAAACTCTGCCTGTTTGATGTTCTTCACGCAGAAATTGCTGCTGCCTTTGGAGTTGGTTTGTTGTTTCTCTCGGGGGGACACCTCGTCATCAGAGCTGTCCGTGTACGAGGCAGCTAAACCAAAAGAGGAATGAGTGTTATGCCAGGCCTTACGAATACAGAAACTTCCTACCCTTCAGATTTCTGCTCTGTTTCCCTTCCCAGCTTTCACTCATGGCTCAAACTACCAATCTCCTAAGGAAAGCCAGCGCCCTGAAGGAATTTTGCGCTCTTTTCCTCTAAAACAACCCAGAGGTAACAGGATTATCAACTGGCAATCAATGCCTAAGCTTTGGGAATGCCTGGAACCATTCCCTCAGCGTCCAAGTACAAACAGCAGCACAAATCCTGCCACAGGCTGTGAGCAGCACATTCACTGCAGCACTGGCGCTGGGTTTGGGAGAGGAACACGCAAGGACAAGGAGCTGGCACCTACCAGAGCTGTAGCTGTCGGTGGAAGACTGGGAGATGGAGCGGGACAGGGACCGACGGCCTGTCTTGGTCGGGAATTTGGTGAACTCCTGCATGTCATCTGCAAATTGGATTTGCTGGGAGCAAAGGAAAGAAGCACTAAATCAGGAGGTGATCCTTAGGGCATGACACCTTCCCAAGCTGCAGGGACCCACGGATCCCTTCAGTCCACAAAAACTAACATCACCAATCACAGGGCTTCAGATGCCAAAAATTAAACCCCTTCCTCTGTCTGAACAACTGTCACCAGAAGGTTAAAGCCGATTTGACACAACACCTGAAGATAAAAAGAGCACCCTGAAACACCCCCTTTAACCCATTCCCAGCTCCCAAAGGCTCCTTCAGGAATCACACTCCTTGTACAACCCACATTCCATGTGGAGGCAGAGCCCCTGCTCCCACAGCACCTGCCCCAACCAACCCTGGCAGATTTCTGCCCAAAAATGCAGCAGCAAGAAAGCTGGGGTGGCCCCAACAGATCCCTGGTGCTTCCAGGCTCCTCCCCAGGAGCAGAGCATCCCAAAGGTTAAAAACACTGCACATCCTTCCAAAACTGACACTAAAAGCACAGGAAAAAACCTCAGCAAGAGAGAACATTTCAACAAAAAGAAGTTGACATTGCATTGGCTTTCAGCCTCCTCTGCAGGACAAGATGTTTCCATTGGAAGAGAACCCCCAAAACAGCCACCTCTCTCAGCCAGAGGCAACTCAAGGCTCCAGCACCTTCCACCAGATCATCAAATTCAACTGTGTTGGGCCAAAAAGAGAGGAAAAATAACCCAAAACCGCTCAGCTGCTGCGCTCGCCCTGAGTGAGCAGCCAGCAAAGGGCCTTATTGCTGCTCCTGCCAGAGCAAGACGACAGAGATGAAAGGGAATTAGGGAAAGCAGCAGCAAACGCAGCCTGCAGCCCCCTCCCTGCTGCCATGCAGGAGACCCTGACAAAGAACCCCAGCTCGGCCCCTTCCCTCAGATCGCATCGCTGCAGAATTTAATTTTGCCATTTAACAGGGATGAGACGTCATGGCAGGGAGTGGGATTAACAAAGCGTCCCCGAGACCCAGGAGACCTTGAGAGGAGTCCTGGAGAAATCAAGATGATGGGAAGAGACAGCCCAGAGTGGCCTCAAGGAGGGGTTTTCTGTGCCACAGCCATCCCAAAAGCTCCCTGAAAGCTTTGATGCAGGAAACAGGCTGCGGAGGGGAGAAGAATGAAACTATTTAGTTGAAATGATCCATTCCAGAAAGGAGGAATCTGCAGGCTGGAGCTGGAGTGGCTGCAGCACCACTACGGCTTTTTGGGCTGGAAAGAGTAGCCGCAGTTCTGCGGAATCCCAGCAGATGGGCCAAAAGCAGCACGGTATTCCACCCAGGAAGGGACAAAGGGTCATGAAACCCATGGCTCACTCCAAGGGAGGGCAGGTGGGATGATGTGAGACTCCAGCAGCCCTTCCAGGAACTGACTGGCACAGATCAGACCCATCACCACACCCAGCCAAGCATCCCAGGCATTCCTGTGGGTGCTGCTGCTGCAAGGTTTCCAGCCAGCTCCTCCATCCTGGACACAGTACAGCCCAGTACCTGCTTCCAACGAGACTTCCCAGCTGACTCCACCTGGATTCTGAAGCAAACTACTTTAGTTTGTATCAGTGGAAGGAATGGGAGTGGTAAATGGAGATAGCAGTGGTAAATGGTTTTGCAATTGTTTGAGGTCATTTGGTGCAGAGGGAGGATTCGGAGGGCACCACAACCTCCACCCCACAGGAGAGCACAGGGAAGATGCAGAGGGCAGATCCGGAGGGTATCACAACCCCATTCCCACGGGAGAGCAGAGGGAGCATGCAGAGGAGACCACAACCCCCATCCCAGTGGGAAATCAGAGGGAGGACCTGGAGGGCATTGCAACCTCCATCCCCATGGGAGAGCAGGAGGAGGATCTGGAGGGCACCACAACCCCCATCCCCACAGGAAAGCTGGTTCCAGGGATAAGAGGGGCAGAAGCGCTTCCAGCCAGGCACCAACATCGTGCTCAGGGCATGTGGCTGGAGCTGGCAGCTTTCCCAACAAGGAATGATGGTGCTGGAATTTGTTCAAGGTCTATTGCTTGGATCAATCTTCCCCAGGCAGCCTGAGATAGGCTTGTGCCACTTCCGTGCCGGTGTACTGCTCATGGGCACTTCCAAGGAGGAAAAAGTATCAGCCATTTCAGGACACAAGATTTCCATGCCTTCACACCAAGCTCTTCCTCTGGCAGCTCATCAAACCAGAGGGTATAAAAAATATGCCCCATAAAACAGCTGCTGGCATTAAAACAGCTTAAAGTGCTAGCTGAGGAATTTTCTCTATCTCAGGGAAAGGTTTCCAGGGAAGAGGTGATCCAGGAGGGAAAAAACATAAGGCACAGTGCTCCAGCCCAGGGGGCAGGTCTGTTCTGGCTTGCAGCATCCAGGATGTGGGAGCTCTGGGACAGGGCAATTCCCTTCAGGGAAATGTGCTGTCCGGACGGTCTCACAGAGCAAAGCTCGTTTGGGAAGCAGTGGAAAAGAAAGGCTGGGACAGAGGGATACTGCTCTCCCCAGTCCCACACCACAATCCATCTCCCCTCCAGGGCTCCAGCTGTGAGTGCTGAGCCAGCTCTGAGGCACAACCCCACTGTGCAAGAAAAACAGCAGTTTTAGAAACATGGGAATGAGGGGATTGAATCCAAGGGGAGAGAAAAAGCCAGTGCTAAACAAACCAAGTGCTGAATTACCCCCAGTAATCCCTGCCGTGGCTTTACCAGGGCTCAGCTGAACTCCCCAGCTTAGCAAAATCTGCCCTGGCTAAAATTAACATCAAACACCACGAACAGCTCCCAAATCCAACAAACCATCCGAACATCCAACCCCTCTGAGCCCGGGAAATTACCGCTGGGTCCGGCAGCGCGAGGAGGGAGCCGAGGGAGGTCGGACAGGCACTGGAGCAGAGGTGCGTGACCAGTGCCTTCCACGTGCCGGGCGCTCGAGCTGCATTAAGGAGACAGAGAAAATCTCCTAATCCCTCTGCCTGTCATGGGAATTGGAATGAACGGCATTCCCGGCTGGGGGCTGCGGGTCAGCGCTCTGGCTGAGCGGGATCGGGGCTGTCCAGCTCCAAAGAGCACAGCCAGGAATCGCATCCCAAACTTCATCCTGCAGGAAGCGGCTTTTCCAAACGGGTGGAGCACAAGGGTTTAAGAGCAAGGAAAATATTTTTTCATCCCAGAAGTTCATGGTCAAGGAGGGAAAACAAGACAGCACCCATTTCCCTGCACAGGAATGAAGCCAGGGGTTTTCAGCATCACTGCCCTGGAAAAGGAGGAGATGGGGCTGGAGACCCAAGGGGCCAAATGAGCAGCTCCTCACTTGGAACAGCAGGGATTTGGGGATATGTTCTGCAGGAAAACAGCAGGATCCACCATCTCCTGCCAAGTTCTTCCAGAGCATCGCTGCGCACTGCCTGCTCCCGGTCACACCAGCCAAGCCCGGAGGACCTTTTCTCCCTTTGGGAAATCCACCACCACCGTGCCCATTCCCAGGCAGACCTGATATTTCCCAACAACAGCCGCTCCCTTTCAGCTCAAACCACCCTTTCCAGGGCTGGAGCTGAGGGAGCATTGTCCTTATCCACCCTATTTGGCCACACTGCCCAGAGCACCCCAAACCACCAGGAAGCTGAAAGACCAGCTTGAACAAGCTTCTCTCGAGGTTATATGGAAAAATCCAGTGAGAACCCTGGCGGGGCAGTGCCAAACCCAGCAGCACAAGTGTCCCCAGCACACGCAGCCTCGTTTGTTTGATTATTACGACACAGGGAGGGCAAACAGATTGCAGGTCTGGATTGGTACCATCTCACCAAACCGGCAGCTCGTGACTGCAGGGTGTGCCACCCTCCACAGCTGATCCCAAGGACTTTCCCAGTGGTCCTTTCTTGTGCTACACATCCCTGATCACATCCCATGCAGCCTTGGGGGAGAGCGGGAGCAGGTTGTGGAAGGAAAAGAGAATTTGGAAAGCATCCACCAACTCACAGCTGACGCAGCTCATCAATGCACAGGCTCCACAGGGGAAAGGACATGGGCTGGGAAGCAGCTCCAGGCTCTGCTCCTAGCACCCCCAGGTTTGACTCAGCAATCTTAATTTTTTATTATTATTATTTTTTATTAGGGACAACGTGAGCATCGGCACACAGGCAGCCATGGGAAAAGTGCCCTCCCAGCCACTTCTGTCCTGGGTAAGTGGAGGGGGGACAGGAGCAGGCTCCACACATCACCAAAAATAAGCAGGAAGCAATGAACCATCTAAAACCCTCCAGACTTCTGAGTCTGACATCTGTGGATGTGAGGACACAGCACAGCTGCCCAGGGAGAAACAGCAAAATGGGAGCAGAGCACATTCCTACAGCCATACAATCACCTATAAAGCAGAAGAGTCTCTGCAACCCACTTCTGCCCTCCCAGGAGAAAGTCTGGAAGGATCCAGAGTGCTAGGACCTTTCCTTCGGCTGCAGAAAACCAGCAGCAGGGATCAGGGCTATTCAGAGCTGCCAGTTCCCCTTATTTAATATGTTCTCCCAAACAAAAACTCCCTGGCAGAGGCTGGGAGGGCACTGGCGGATGCCCACGCTGCCAAGGCAGCCCTGACATGACCTGTCTTTTAAGTTCATCATTTCTTTGTCATTCCTGGAAATTCAGCCAGACTAGGAATGTTTTACAGCTCAAACGAGCATCCTCCTCCTCACCAGCCCCGCTCCCACATGAGACGGGAGGAGCAGCTCGGAGCAGGGCTGGGTTTTGCCCATCTGAACACGGGCACCTTCAGGTTTTAGTCTCCAAGGATTCCTTATCTGCAGAAGGACCTTTCCCTCCTGGAGAGCTGCTGGTTTTCCCCGAGGAGGAGCTGGGTCGGGCCTTTTTAAAGGAAAAGTTGTTTTCATCCACTTATTTGCAGAAGCAACTCATCGAAGCATCCAGGGAGGGCGGAGGCATCCCAGGGAATGAAGCTCTTCAGCATCATCAGCAGAGGGGAAAAAGGTCAGATAGCCAGTATTTTCCTTCATTTCAGGTCAAAAAGAAGAGAGGAGCAGCTTAGCTTGAGCCACCTCCCCAGGGAAGGGACGGAACTCTTCCATGCTGTTTTCACAGCCACCCAGAGCCCGGAGTGGACCCCGAGCTTCCTGACTGGGAGAAAAGAGCCATTGCCACGTTTGCCTCCCTCAGACAAGGGACAGAGGCCATCCCAAACCCGCCAGCTGCAGGTTCCCAGTGCTCCCTGTATGTGTTCCTGTGCTGGCCCCTGGAGTTGGCCGCATTCCCAGTGTGGCCATGCCAGGGCGCTGGGTTTGTTTAGAGGACTTGGCTGCCCTGTCCTCAGGCCCCCTCTGCTCCGCTTGCAGGCTGGAAGAGCCAGCCCCTCTTCCCACAGGACAGTGTCTAGACATGAGGCTGGAAACTGGGGACACGCAGGGGGACACAGCTCCCGCTCCACGGTCCAACAGGACGCGGATTTTTGGTGTGGGAATCAGCAAGGCAGACAGGGATGGTTTTAGCGTTCTCCCGTGAGGTTATCCAGGCTGGAAGGGTATTTCTGGATCACAGCATTCCTTAAGGATGGAAGGAAAGGAAAAACAAGGTACTCAGAGAAGAGCAATGGGGGATCAGGACCAGCAAGACTCCCACCCTGAGGGACTCACCATCCTCATCCCCAAACCACTGGGGAGGGGAGGGTTTGGAGGCGAATTTGCCTCTGTGACTCAAACCATCCCATTTTCTCACCTCCAAGCTCTGGTCACGTGTGCCAGCACAAACTTGGATGGCAAAGGGCTGCACAAAGTTACATGAGGCTACGGCCAAGCCCATGGAAGAAGCACCAGACTCCCAGTTCAAATCATCTCAGCAGCAAACGAATTCCCAGTCAGAGCCCACGGCCAGGTGAAGGTGGGGGATTTTCCCTGGCAGTGCCACTCCTTCACCTCATCATTCCACAGGGATGCTGGAAGGGCAGGAGGGGTGCTCAGCAAGCATCTCCTGATCCTCCACAGCCTGAGCACCAAGGGCTCTGTGAGAGCTGCAAGTGGAACAACCCTCAGGAAAAAGGACCTGCTTCTGCTCCAGGTGTGGCCTTTGCAAGAGGAGAACTTTCTCCTGGTGGTTTCCCCCAACTTTTAGAAGAAACCTCAAGTGCTCCATTCAGACATCACAGCTGGAAGAGCTTCCCGAGGGTGCTGCTCTGCGAATGGAAGCACAGCCATGTGGAATTTGGTGCTCCTGGATCTGTACCTCTCACTCCCAGAGGGTTCACAGGGCAGGCTGCTCTCCCCAGAGGCACAGACCTGCCTGGCATTCTCCCCGCCAACTTCCCGAGCAGGAATCCCAGCCAAATCTCCACCTGGAAACCTTTACACTCCTCCCAGCAAAGAAATAAAAGGGCACTGAGGTTCTGGCAAAGCAAACCAGCCCAGCCCTGTCCCAACCTGCATCCTCCACTGCCAGGGAAAGGCTGGTTGGGTAAAGCACTGAGGGAAAAAAAAACAAACCAAGTTTCTGTGAGTCCAAGAGGAGAATTAAGGACTTCCACGTGCATCCCAAAACTCGTCAGAGAAAAAAAAAACACCAGGAAAGAAACAGACCCATTCCAAAGGTTAATAGGCTGGGAATCACCACAAGATTTCAGTCGTGATGGGAATCACTGTAAACGCCATTTAAAGGAAAAATAAACAGAAGGAGGGATTCAATAAAAGAAATGTGATTTTGAGTGTTAAATAGTAACTGGGGATAAATCCTGCCTCATAAACACCTGGAGGTCAAAGGTGTGCTCCAGCAGGAGCAGAGGGAAAGCTCCCCACCAGCAGATAAGGAGGCATCTAGTCCTTGGACTGCAGGAATCGAGGCAAAGGCTTGGGCCCGGCTTTAATGGAGCAGGATATCTCCTGAAACACAGAGGGATACCTCCTTCCTGGCAGGAACAGCAAAAGTCCAATGTCTGGGATCCCTAAGGGCAGTGAACTCTGGTCACATCTCACAGGTTAACCCCATAAACCCCCTGAATGGGCAAACAGCAACTGGTCTAAAGACATCCTGGATTTCTCACCTCTGGATTCATGCCCTGTGCCCACCCAGCCCATGGCACAGCACGTGTTTGGGCAGTAGGATAATGAGTATTAACTGGAGTTACCACACTGGAAGAACCACACAGACAAGACAAGGTCATGTCCTTGCAAGGACAAGGGGGAATGGCTTCCCACTGCCAGAGGGCAGGGCTAGACAGGATATTGGGAAGGAATCCTCCCCTGTGAGGGTGGGCAGGCCCTGGCACAGGGTGCCCAGAGCAGCCATGGCTGCCCCTGGATCCCTGGAAGTGTTCCAAGGCCAGGCTGGATGGGGCTTGGGAGCCACAGCAGAGGGTGGAACTGGGTGAGCTTCAAGGACCCTTCCAACCCAAAGCATTCCACTATTCCATGACTGTGGGTTAAATCACTTCCAGCAGCTTATGGGGCAATCTGAGGACTGATGGCCTCCAACGGGCCAGCTGGCAGAGCAGGAAGCCCATGGAAATGTGTTTGTGTGTCAGAGCTGAGAGGGAATCAGCTTTAATTAGCATCAATTTTTAAACTAATTAGAAAATGCCTCTCCAAGCACCGTTGTATGAGACCAAGGGAACATTTGGAAGCACTGTCAAATGGCTCGTTCAGCAACACCTCATGCGCCGAAGGGAGAGTTCCCCACAAAAAAAACCCCACCACATTGAGAAGCCCAAACTTCTGCTCTGTAATCCTAAAGCAGCCCCTGTGTTTTGGGGGAGGAATCACTCCACCTGGCACTCTGGGCACCCCACCTGCCTCCTCGTCTCCCCCTGAACTGCCTTGGAGAATCTCAGCATTCCAAGACTTCTACTGGTCTTTCAAGAAACCAAAACAGTAAATTCCACTCAGGACAGGCTCCATCTACTTCAGCTACCCTTAGCTGATCCTCCATCCCTATGGCACGGCTTTAAGGGAAAACACCCTGCAGGATCAGCAGGAAACAGGAGCTGCCTGTCCTGGAAAACTGGAAATCTGTTCTCCCCCTGCCCTGACTCCCAAAGGCCTCTCACAGTGGTGTTTCCACTACAGTTGCCCATTCCTCATTTACCAACATACTATCTTCAGCCCTGGAAATTACTTGGATTTTGATGCATCTGCTGAGAGGCAAAGCAGGAGAAACCTCCGGCTTCAGCATGGGCTTTTCCATGCTCAGGAGTCTGAGGAATCACCACCAGGATGGACAAACATCACCCTCCTGGATACTGACTCGTGTCAGAGCAAAGCCAACCTTCTCCTGCAAACAGGTTGATTCCATGAAGCCCCTTTTCTTTTAAAGGAGGCAGGAGGGATAGAAGTGACTTCCTTGTGGAAATGGCAAGCTCACAGAATATTTGGAGAAGGGGTTAGTTAATGCAGGAGACACTGTGCTGCCTGCAAGATGCTGACAGCTCCAAGGTCAACAGGGATCAGCCAGATGTGCTCACTCCAAAACATGCCCAGGATGGATGCAAAACTCTCCTCACAGTGCAGGAATGTGTAAAATCTGGGGCTCCCTGTTGGGAGGCGAAAGGAGAAGAGGCAGAAAACAGCAGACACAGGCTGAACCTCACCCTCGTCTGGAAGGAGGACACCAAAACACAAATTTCAGGAAGGCAAAGCCTCAAGGACCCTCCTTTTCCAGGCTGCCCACTTCTTCTCACTGCAAAAGGCCAGAAGGAGTGATCCCCTCCACCCACGCCACACAGATACACCAGGCTCCAGCAGCCCCCACCCAAATCCTGGCTCCTGAATCCAGGCAGCTCCTCAGCCAGGCAGGGACGGGTGCTGCCAGCCAGCTCCAGGTCTGTGGGGGCAGCCAAGGGGAAGCTGCACCCAGCTCCGAGGGCCTCGGGAGCCTCACCCGAATTACAATGGAGCCTGTTCAAGGAGCTGGAACATCATGTCCTCGGCCACCTCAGTCCTTTGGCTGTCACCAACCTGAAGTAAACAGATTCTGCAGCAGCAATAAGCTCGTTACCAAGGCCACCGTATTGATCCCAAAGTGTAATTAAAATTCACAGTTCAAGCAGCCCAACTCAACAGGGCAATGGGGGCAGCTTCCCAAAGGCAGGACAAGCCTCAGCTTCCGCATCCCGCTTTCTCAGAGGCATAGAACCCACGGGGGGAGATCAGCTGCCAAAAAAACCAGCCCAAATTCCTCCCTGTGAGGGTGGTGAGGCCCTGGCACAGGCTGCCCCATCCCTGGAAGTGCCCAAGGCCAGGCTGGACAGGGCTTGGAGCAGCCTGGGACAGTGGAAGGTGTCCCTGCCCATGGCAGGGGTGGTACTGGGTGAGCTTTAAGGTCCCTTCCAACCAAACCACTCCCAAACTATGGCAGCTTTCTCTTTGGACCTTTGGGCCATCAACCAAGATGTCCCAGAGCGCCCATTCCCACAGGTTAACCACGCCAGGGAAGCCTGCAGGGAGGATGTGGGCAGAGGGGGATGGTGCAGAGTGGATTCCAAGACTGCTGAGGGTGCCCCAGTCCCTGGAACCATCCAGTTCCCTGGGAAGGGGCTCCCCACACCCTGCTGAGGTGGCACCATGACACTCCTCCTTGGTGGGACTCCCTGACCCTTGTCCCAGCCCCTTACGGATCCAACCCACGGTTTCACCGAGAGTCTCACCATGGGAGAAGTTCTGGCACAAAGTCCTTCGCACTGCAGGCCCTTGGGGCCACCAGCAGGTCCCAGGACAGTCACCTGGAATGTCACCACCGTGTGCTGAGTGAAGGTGAGCCAGAGGCCCCAGATAAGCAGCTCTGATCAAAGGGCTCAGCAGGAAACCCCAAGAGCCCTCTGCAAATGCGACCGTCACCCGCAGGAAACTCCCGGTGATAAAAACACAGCCAGGCAAAAGCAAACCCCTCAGGCTGAGTGCTGAAGTCCCACACCTTTCCTGCTCCAAAATCTGGGACGAGGCACTCACCAACTCCTCAGAGGAGCAACACAGACAGGATCCTCACCTGCAAAGGATCAACGCCAACCTGATCGTGAAAACCTGATTTCCAGAGCGAAACACCCCGGGCTTCAACATCCAGCAGGGAGCACGGGAACTCACTCCAACATTTGCACTGGCTGGAAAGCACGGAGAAAACTGGTCCCAAAGAAAGTATTGTGGTAGGCCGGTCCCCAGCAGAAGATAACCTGGCATTCTGGGGAAGGTCAAAAGAAAACACTGTGCTCCTGACTCCAGCACTCTTCCCACACTCCAGACCTGGCTGCTCACGTGGGAATGGAGCTCCCAGGACGGGTGGTCTCCACCCCCACACCGACAAAAGATGACAAGAGGTGCTTCTGAAGACTGGGAAGAATGAATATCCAACTCTTCTCCCATCTCCAAAGGACCGACATAAGAGTGGAAACCCAGCCTCCTTCAGGGATGCAGAAGGAAAAGGGGGAAGCAAAGCCAGAGGCTCTGGTACACCATTTTGAAGATGGTTTGTGTGCCCATCAGACCCCCAAAACCTCCTTTCTTCCCACTCTCTGGTTCAGTAATTCAATTAAACATCTTCTGGCCTTGCCACAGTGCCAGGGCACCAGGACAAGCCTCCCATCTGGACATCAGGGAGACCCTCCAAAACACCAAAACAATGGAAGGTCCCAAGAGCAACTTAGAAAAAAAGTAGGATTCTATCACTTAACACGGCACCAGGAGTGACCTGGCTGCCCCAAGCCCTGGTAATTCGTCTCCACTCCAAACACCCCTGTGCTTTTTTTTCCCCACTTGTGAGGGTTTTCCTGCACCCCAGGGAAGGCCAGACTCATCTCAGGACATCCATACAGACAACAGTGAGCTGTTCAACTCATCCCAGCCCAGGCACCTCATTATGAGAAGATAAAACTGCCATGACAGAGAAAGGAAGCCAAAGAAGTGAAGATCTGAGCAAAGGAATGAGGAGAGCCAGGTGCACGGTGCCTGCGGAACAGCGGGGCAGGAGGTGGCAGTCATGGCCCCAGACAGGCTGACAAAGGCACAGAGGATTTATGAGCAGCCACTCTAAGGAATTAAATTAAAGGGACAGGAAAAACGAACAGCTACAGGAGCTCTGTCAGGACAAACAAGGGCAGTCTTGTCCCCCTGACAGCCCAAAGGGGAAGGTAGTTTATTATCACCCAGCCTGGCAGAGCTGCAGGGACCTGGGATGAGTCAGGACAGAGCAGAGTGGGGCAGGAGCAGGTCTTTGGGAATGGGCTGAGCAGGGCAGGGATGCAGCCAGCTGCAGCAAGGTCAGCGGTCTGCAGGCTACTGCAGACAGCAACAGCGGGAATGATGCTCTGGAGAGGACACCCAGCCCTCCCCAGGGGCCGGCAGCTCCCCACAGGCTCCATCCCCCTCTCCCCAGCTTTTCCCTGTTCCATCTCTGCCACCCCCACAGCAGGCAGCACCCGGCTCGCTGCCACCGCAAAGCTGCAGCGCTGTGCATTAGCATTCCCTGCCACAGCCTGCGCGGGATCCCGCCGGAGCCGGCATCCGCAGGGGCACAGCACCCCACAAACGCACCCAGCACCGGCTCCCAACTCACCTCCCCAGAACCAAACCGGAGGCTTCAGCCCATCTCAGAGCCCAGGAGTGCTGCAGGAGAAAGATCTGTGTGCAGCGTCCCTCTGTCTGCCGGCACCCAGGTGTGGAGGAGCCCAGCAGACACTGATGCCAGCGGGACAAGGACACAGCGCGGTGAGGTGACAGACAGGGACAGCACGTGCCGAGCCCCCTGCCCTGCCGCAAGCACGGTGCCGCTTGCCGTGTCCTTCCCACTCCAGGGCACCCACAGCTCGGCTCGGCTGGGAGTTTAAGGCTCCGCCGACCGGCTGACGTGGATTGGGAAAGCAACTGCTGCCAAGGGCACCTGCAGTCTCCAGGGAGGCAGGAGAGCAGATGCCCAGACGCAGCGGTGATGGCACACACGGATCTGGAAGAGCACAACCTGCCCTTGAGCTCTCCCATCACCATATCCACATCCATGTTCACTTAACCTGGGTAAGCCACAAGCCTCAGCATTCCCAACCTTACCCAGCAACACCACAGCAGCGGTGGAAAACTCGGCATCGCTCACCTCTGCCTGCAAACCACTCCTGGCCAAAGAACCACCTCGCTCAGACCAGACTGGGGTTATTCTGCTGACAGCCAAACTCCCACAAACTGCAGTGAAAAGGGAGGTCCAGCAGAGCCAGGAAATCCCAGCTGTTGGGGAAAACCACCCCATTCCTCCTTTCACCTTCACTGAGTCAGCTCCTACTTCAATCTGGAGTTGATCGTATTTAATCTCTTAATCTCTTACCTCCTGCTGTTTTACTTTTTCACCTTAAACAAGTCCTTGACAAGAGGAGACAGGAATGCCCGGGGCTGGCTCCCAGCTCCAGGTGCCCCCAACAAGGAGACACCAATTTCTCCGCAGCACCCACGGGGCCAACGTGCTTCCAGCTGCATCCAAGATCTCCTGCAGGTCCTGGGCTGGATGCTGGTGGACTCACACTGGCACTCTCCTCAAGCGCCAGCACAAGTTAAGGCTCCTCTGGAAAACCATTCACAGAGAGAGATGGAGCCTGCACTGAGCTTGGCACATTCCCACCCTCCCCCTCTCCAAACGCCTCACCCAAACTGCATCAGCAAAGTTCAAGGAGCCCAAAAGCCCCGGAGGGACCTGCTTCAGCAGCACAGCACGATCTTGCCCACTTCCATGCTGGTAAATCATCTCTCTCCACCATTTCCTTGGCCTCTGACCATGCCAGGAGCTCCAGGGCCGCTGGCACAAAAGTCACTTCGACTTGCAGGGAATCAGAAGGGAGCTTTAATGGTTTAATTGCGATTCTGTTCTGAGGCATCCTTATCTCAGGACGGCAATTCTCTCTTCCTCAGCCTTTCATCCTCCTGCCAAGGCCTCCGCCATTCCCCAGCACTATTTGCAGGAACTAGCCAGGCAAGGAAAACAGGAGCCTGGAGCAATTTGTTCCCTGAGCTCAGCTCAGCGCGCTCCCCATCTCTGATGTTATCAGCTGATGTTATCAGCCGCAAATGTCATGTGTCGCTCTGGGCACCTTCAATATCCTCACCCAGCCAGGAAAAGCTGCAGCAGCCACTGAGTCCAACCAAGGCTCCTCATACTGTACAACCAGCCATGTCTGCAGCAGAAAATTCTGGGGATACAACATCTCACCCCCCTGAGACAGGGGCAAACTTGCCTCTGAGGATGCTCAATTGATTCCTTTTTACCACAGGTATTTTGGTTCCAGGGGATGCTCCGGGATTAGCAGCCTGCTGTCCCCCAGAGCAGTCGGCTGCAGCCTCGTGCTGTTCACTCAGACAGAGATGATGGTTATGAAAAGGTAAAAACAATCCCTGAGCCAGAGCTGTGCTGAGCCACTGCTGGAAGAGGCCGATCCCAGCCCCACATTCCTCTGCTCCTTCCTCCAGGCTATGTCCACAGCCCAGATAAACAGGGCCTGGTCTCCAACCCCTGCTCCCTGAGAGAGAAGATGCTTCAAATCCAGCTGATCTTCCCCAAGGGTGAGATGCTCCCCAATCCCACCCGTGGCCAGAGCAGGCAGGAGAGATTCCCCCAGAGAATGAGGATGTTCCCATTCTCTGTGACTGCTCTGCCTTTGCATCCACCACTTCCAGGCGGCTGCAGCCCCGAGGGGAACACAATGTTCAGCAGCACAGATCCGTGCAGCACTTGGAACACAGATCTGCCTCCCTGACAGGACTGAAACTTCAGCACAGAGCCCGGAGCACAGGGCCAGCTCCCCAGCTCACTGGGGTCCTGCACCCTGCTACAGTGGCAAGACCAGTGCTCGCCCACCCTCGGTGCCAACTGAGCACCCCACAGGGCTGTGGGAGCCCTGGGCACCCACCCGGGGTCGGGCACAGGGAGATCTCAGAGCTCCTGTGAGGCCTTCAAGGATAGAGCAGTACTGAAGTGACTCGGCAGCCTCTTCCTGAGCCCAAATGGTCTTCCACCCACACCTCCAACAGAACCCCCGTCCCAAAAAGACTCCACACTCAGAAACCTCTCAGCCCCCCTTCTGAGTGACCCACAGCTGGATTCCAGATTGCTGCTTCTGGCTCTTCCCATATAACAGGTCGCCCCTGCTTTGTCCCTACCACAAAGCACTGTCACCCCACAATCCCACACAAGGGCCCCACCCTGCCTGTCCCCCTCCCGGGGGCACCCTGGCCCCCTGC
>VXBT01010390.1:330115-340746 GCA_013400235.1 Oriolus oriolus
TAAGAGATTAGTCATATACATTTACATTTATAAGTGTTGTAAAGATATAAAATTTATATAAAATTTTATACATTTATATATAAATTGCGTGCATAAAATTATATGTTAAATAAATTAATTCTATAAATTTAATAAATAAATTATATCAATTTTTATATAAGTTTTCTATTAAATATAGAAACTAAATAAATTATATAAATTAAATAAATTTATTTATTCCTTAATTGGGAAATGAAAGCTGAAAATGAAAACGAAGGTTTTCAGGGTAAAAAAATATTTGTGTTTGTTCAGGGGGAAGAAGTAAAGCAGGACAAGAAACACGATTAATCAGGAAAATAGTTTAAATAAAACACGGATAAATCAGTGAAAAAATAAAACATCAAGGAAATGGAGGAATCACGGAGAAAATCACATGAGGCGGGATGGCAGCAGGGACGGGGCGGGGGCAGCCCCGCGGTGAGAGCCCGAACCCAGGTGAGTGCCCGGCCCCGGGTGGGTGTCCGGCTCTGTGTGGGTGTCCAGCCACACGTGGGTGGGGGTACAGCCCCGGATGGGTGTCCGGCCCTGGGTGTGTCCGGCCCCCGGTGCGTGTCCGCTCCCAGACGTGCGGGTGTCCAGGTCTGAGGGTGTCTGACCGCACACGGGGGCAGCTCCCCGGGGCTCCGGGCACGCTCAGCCCTGCTGGAAGCGCAGCCTCGGCTCAGCGCCAGCTCAGGCTCCGGGCAGTGACCTCCCGGCCCTCATCACCCATTAACGAGCCGAGCGGAGCCACCAGGTCCCCGCAATCACCCGCCCACATCCCCCCAGCCCAGGGCGGGGGTGCTGAGCACTTTTTGGGAGTGCTGAGCTTGGCCAGCGCTTCCTCCCCTGCTCTTCCTCCTCACCCTCGGGCAGCGGGGTGTCTGCTGGCTCCTGCATTCCGGGGAGGGTCACAACCAACCTATCCCCAGGGCCAGGGACGCTAAGGGGCCCCATCCTGCACCACGGATGGGCTCTAGGGACCATTCCAGGACAGGCAGAAAGGCAGGGCTCTCATCCCGGGGCACCCCGACCCCATCCCCAAACTCCCCACAGGCAACTGGGAGGGGTCCGAGCCCTGTTCCCCCTTTATTTTCCCAGGGGCGTTCCCTTAAAATACGAGCTGGGAAAACATCAGCATGTGGGTTAAAGCCCCAGGGAAAAGCGGAGATAACGGTTTTTAACCAAAATCACTTTGTCTGGCCACAAAACGGCCTCTGGCCACCTAAATCCTGCAGCAGTTCCTTGGCCAAAACCCTGTCCTGGACCCGCCGTGCCCCAGGAACCACAGCCTCGGGGCCCTTCCGTCGCTTCTGCCCTGTCAGCATCTCTGCGGTGCCCGCGGCTGCGCTGGGGAGGGTTCCCGGGGCGGGCAGAGCCCTCTAGGGGCTCTTGAGGGGGGTCTCAGGGCGGCTGGGGGGGTCTCCGAGTGCTTGGGAGGTTCTGGGGCAACAGGATGAGCCTGAGATATCCCAACCTTGCCAATGCCACAAGCACCAGGGATGTGGGGACCCCAGGACCCCCGGGGTCGGTGCTGGTGACCTCAGTACGTGCCACTCCTGGCCAGCCCGTGCTTCAGGTCCCAGGAGCCTCTTGCTGATGCTTTCCCCTCCCACCACCCATCTTTTCCCCCAAATCCCCTTTTCTCATCCCATCACAGCAGCTTTTTGCAGCACAAACCCTCATTTGGGACCCCAGGAGGGACCCCCAGGGTGCCACCACCCTCCGTGCCCCACTCAGTCCCGGGGTGGGGGGTTCTTTTGTACCCTCCCCTACAAGTGCTGGGGGACAGGGGTACAGCTCCCTGTCCTTCCCAGCTGTGGGATTCCTGAGTGGGGAGCTGAGATCTGGTTTTGCCCCCCACCAAATTGCAGGGGGCTGGGGGTGGAGGCTGCCCGGGGCAGGGATCACATCCCTGCTCCCACACAGGCTGGTCACAGGTGGGGAAAAGGCCACCAGCTGGGAACATGAGGAGCACAGGGACGCTCCTGGCCCAAACCCGAGGGCAGGGAGGCTTTTTCGCTGCATTTTCCAGGTGCTTTCACAGCACATAGAGCAGCCAGAAATCGTCGGGGATGAGGGATTGTGGGGTGTAAATACAGAGGGGGTGGGTACTGGTGCTCCTCACATCCCCCAGCAACCCGGGACGCTCCCACCTGTGCCCCCCAAGCTCTGTCACAGCTTCAAGCTGCCGTCATTCGGCTCCAGCCACCATCCCTGTGCAGCTCTGGAGCTGCCTGGAGCATCCTGGAGCAGGGCAGGGACTCGCTGCCCCCAGCACCCCCAAACCTGGGCATGGTGCCCACCCCTAAGAGCAGCCTCTGGCCTCAAATACCCCCCAAATCTGACCATAATGACTATGGCACGGATCCAGCGGGATATATATAGGTCCCACTTCCCTGGGAAGGGGATGTGGACCTGGGAAACCCCCGGCTGCTGCTGGGGAGAGGAAGGGCTGGGCTGAGTCAGCTCCCCTCGAGGAATCCTGTTTGTCAGCAAACAGAGCAGCAGCTCAGCCCTGACACTCACAAAACGCTCCCGGACCCCATCCTGCCCTTCCCACCCCGCTGGGTGAGCGATGAGGGTGCTCACCCCGCACACCCCATCAGCTGGTAGGGACCCAGGATGGTGTGAGGGACCCCTGGTATCCCCCTGGAGATGCTGGATCCGTGCAGGGGGAGCGGGATGGGGGCTCCCCTGCTCCTGGAAAGAAGGAAGGGGAGCCAGGGGAGCAGCAGGGAGGAAGGAAATGCCTCTTCCAGCGCTGTCTCTCTAAGCAAAGTGCTCCAGGAAACTTTGCCTCAAGTGTGTTTGCTTTAAACAGCTGCTTCCCAACCACTGACACAGATTTCGGGGGGCCCCAGCCTCAAAGCCGGTGCCTGGAGGTCCCAGCGATGCCGGCGGGAGCTGGGGGCAGCGGGGCCGGATGCAGCGCTCTGCCCTCATTCCAGTGGCCACGAACTCCCACGTGCATCCACAGGGAAGCAGGTCAGGGTAACACCACCAGAGTCAGCCCCCAGTCACCCCGTCAGGGACCCCAGGGCTGGGACAGGGGAGGCACAAGCTCCAGTCTCCCCTTGCCCCCCAGACTCACACCAAGCTACACCTCTCTGTTTATTAATAATATTAAATATACAAGTTGTTTTCCATTATTTTCTTTAAATAGACTTTTAAATGCCTTTGTATAAAATATTTCAGGATTTCATTGTATAAAAAAAAACCAAAAAAACCCCCACCCCAAAACCAACAAAAACCCCTAACCAAACAACAACAACAAAAAAAAAGGCAAAATAAATCCGACATGGGTAAAGGCAAGTTTTCTCCCCCAGGAGCAGCTCCTCCACAGTGTAAACGGGTGACTTACACCACCAGGAGTTTGGCCCCAGACTTCCTGCTGCATCAGGGATTTTCATCCTGACTTACACCAGTCCCTCGTCCGGGAACCCCCTCCTTCTGCCAGTCATAAATACACATTTTTTATATATATATATATATAAACCCCAAATTAATAGTGATGCTTTCTTTAAAAACAGTTGGGTTTGTCCATATTTTCATCCTTCATATAAAAATAATACTTGAAACTCCCAGAGCAGCGTGGGCCACGCTTCATCCGGGGCTGGAGGGAGCCGTTGGATTTTGGGGCATCTCCAGGGCTGGTGTGTCCCAAACCAGGCTCTTCCCAAAGCCTGGGAGCGGGGCTGAGCCAAGAAGCCCCTGGGTGCCCAGCTGGGGCAGTTCCAGCTCTTACACCCACGTGGATCCCGTCCTTCCCAGCCCCATTCCCTTCTCCAAAGCGCAGTCACCAAAGAAATGGAATCCCAGCGAGGCCAGCTCGCGGCGATGACCCTGCAAGGGGCACACGGCCCCCCCAGAACACTTGTGCAGGATAAAGACTTTCATCCGCTCGACTAAAACTTAAAAATAAGCCCTAACAACAGGAGGATGGGGAGGGACTGGGACGGTGCCAAGGGTCACCCCAAACCCAGCCCCACGCAGGGACACGGGCACGGGAGGGCTTTAAATATTCACAGTGTGAGGGTTTGAGTTGCAAGTCAGGGCTGGGTGCCTCAGGACTGGCCCCCCTGGAATTCAGGATGCTCCAGTTGAAGCCTCAGGAAAGGCAGGGCAAAGAGGGCGATGGGTGGTGCTCCAAACCCAGTCGGCTGGGATGGGAGGAGAGCCAGAGGATTTGGGGAGCCGGTCCCCTCCATCTCCATCCGGCGCCGGCCGTGTCCAAGCGGGATCCGTCATCCCACATCCAGCGTCTCCCCCGTGCTGCTCAGCACCGCAGCGTCGCACCGGCCGCCGCCGCCGGCCCCGCAAAGGCCTGCAGTTACAGTCCCAGCGCCTTCCAGCCCTTCCGGGGGTCCCACTCAGGGCACGTCCCCCCGTCCGTTTGTCCCTGCCAGGGAGTTTTTTGCCGTCTCTGGCCGCCGGCACGGGGCAAGGGAAGAGGGAGTGTCAGCATCACGGTGGGAGCACGGCGAGGCTGGCGCGTGCCAGCCCTCCTTCCATCCGGATCCGTCCCCCGAGCAGCTTCACATCCTGCCTGGGGCCCTGGGAAAAGGAGGAGAGAGATGAGCAGGAGCCGAGGCTCTGCCAAGGAGGGCAGCGTGGGGAGAAACACACAAAAACCACATGAAAAAACACTATGTATATTAAGAAAGCGCCAGTAATGGATTAACGAGCTGCGAAACCACATGCTGGCAGCGCTGGGGCGCAGACCTGCTCCTGTCCGTGTCTTCCCACCCAGAATTTCCCTGCCTGTGGCCAAGGTCAGCACTGATGGGGACAGTCCAGGGGCACAATGTTGTCCTCACACCTTGGACCAGAGCCCTGCGAGGTCTCACCCAGCCCCTGCTCACCTCAGAGATCCTGAGTCTCCAGCTCTGAACATTCCCTTGCTCCCTGCAGCACCCTGTGACAGAAAGACAGGGGGTTTAGAGCAGGGTGGCCCAGGGTGGGGGTCCCCAAAGCCCCCCCACGCGGGATGCTATCACACCCACCTCCTCTCCGGCTCCTCGGGGTCGCAGCCTCCATCTTCCAGCGGCCGCTCCAGGACCTGTGTGGAGGGAGGGAAATGGGGAGATGAGCCCTGGGGAAGGGGAGGGGGCTGCAGCGGGGCGGGGGCAGAAATCTCCCGAATAACATCCTCCCACCACACTCAGCAGCACCAATTGTCCCCCAGTCTCCAAATTATGGACAAAATGGGGCTCAACCCACACTGGCCAAGAGACAAGTGGGGAAACCGAGGCAGGAGAGGATCTTGGTGCCCGGGGAGGAGACGAGGCGGGGGTCTTACCCTGGATTTATACTTGTAGAAGAGCAGCCCTCCCGTGGCCAGCAGGACGGCCACCACACTGGCCACCGTAATGTAGATGAGGGGCTCCTGGCGGCCCTCCCTGGCGGGCGGCTCCTTCCTGCGCTGCTCTGCGCCCAGAACAAAGCCAGAGTCAAAGCTGGGCCCGGCCCCGCCGCCATCCTCAGGGCCCCGCAGCCGGCTCAGCCCCCAGCCCCACGCCCTCGCCCTGTCCCTGGGGCCGCCCGGGGCTCGCAGCTCTGGGGCCATCCTGGAGAAGCGGAGCTGTGTGACGGGCTCGGGCGCCGCAGCGGGACGGATCCTGGCTCCGCCGCCCGTCGAGCCAGCGCTGGGCGATGCTGTCGGAGTGGTGGTCCTGAGCCCGCCGGGCTGATCCGGGAGGATGGAGCCTCCCCACTGCTGGCCTGGATCCTGCCGCAGGTGGCCGGCGCCCCACTCCACCAGCTCTCCGTCCCCACGGAGGACGGGGATGTCACCTAGTGCCAGGCTCAGCGTCCCGGCCGGATCCTGGAGGGCTTCGGCACTGCTGGCTGGAGCTGTCTGCTTCATCCCGGGGGCCAACGGCAGCGCTGCGTCACCTACCCCGGCACCCAGGACCTCCTCGGTCCCTGAGCCCCCGTCCGTGCTACTGGGGGGCTGAGATGGGGCCTCTAAGTCAGCGAGGGTGGTATGGAGGAGGCTGGAAGGGACCCGGGTGTTAGCGGGTGCCATGTCCCTGCCAGTGGCAGCAGAGAGGGAGGGCTGGGTGGCAGAAGGGAGGGCAGGGGACAGGCAATTGCAGTCAGGATCTGTCCCCACACCTGAAAGAAGGAGAGAGAAGAGACAGCCGTGGGGTCACCAGCCTCCAAGAGGGGCACAGCCAGCAGATCTGAGGTCGGGGGCACTGTCCCCGTCCCGCCCCGCAGCCCTGGGCAAGCGGGTCAAACAGCCCCTCAAAAAACGGGAGAGCAAGGGAGAGGCAGGGAACAGGCAGGAGCAGGCGGGGCAGCACGAGGGTGACGAGCAGCGGGTGGGACGAAGCAAACCCGAGTCACCGGGTGCCCTGAGCCGATGGCAATGGGTTATTCACAACTTGCAGGAGCCAGCCAGCCACGCTTAACGTCCCCCATGGTACAAGGACACGGCACAGCTCCGACACGTGGGTGACAGCGAGACATCTCCTCCATGCCAACACAGCACGGGCACTCGCGGAAGCGCGGACGGCAACACAGGGCTCTTCCAGCCCGGCAGCAACGCTCTCCCTGAAGGCTTGGCCAGGGGAAACTGAGGCACGAGGCAGCTGAAGTGACACAGCCAAGGTCATGCAGCGTGTTGGTGGCACAGCAGTCCCTCCATTTCTCCGTGTTACGCTCCACCCGGCACTGGGGCTTGGAGACAGAGCCGAGCCTGATGCCTCCTCAGTCCCCCTCAGCATCTCTGCCTCGCCTTGCTTCCAGTAGGATTTAGCCCAAATCCCAGCTTCAGATGGCAGCCAGCCCCTTTTCACCTGACACTGATGCAGAGCTCGCTGACACAGGGGAAGGGACCAAGGTGGACACGTGCCGCACCCACGGACACACGGCTCTTAAGCTGCTCCATGCAGGTGAGCCCACATCCCCCAGACTGGCACAGGTTTACTGGGCAGAGGCCAAGCCTTGGCATCTCACCTGGTGAGGATCCAGCCTTCCTTGGTCCCGGGCAGGTCCTGCGGTAGACTCGGCTGCACTCCTTCTCAAAAGTCTCCTGGTTCTGCAGCAGACGCTTGATGTCCTGGAAGAAATCCTTCACCAGCACCAGCATCTCGTAGGGGGAGGTGGTGAACTCCTTGAAGCACATCTGTGAGAGCTGGAGGAAGCGCCAGGCTCAGCATCAGCTCCGTGACTGACCCAGTGTCACCACCACAGATACCCCGGGGCTCCCAAGGCAGGATCCAGTGGCTCCTCATGGCTCCCTGTGTCCATGCACACCCCACCCGTGCTCTACTTCACGGTCCTGCCCATGCACCCCCCCCGGGATGCCCTGGACATCCCAGGATGCTCTGACATCCCATTTCACCCAGGATGCTCTGACATCCCATTTCACCCAGGATGCCCTGGACATCCCATTTCACCCCGGGATGCTCTGGACATCCCATTTCACCCAGGATGAGGACCCAGGCCCAGACCCCCACGAGGCTGGGGACACTGTACCGTTCTCTCCTCATCATCCTCCTCACTGATGCAGGGGTCCACATCCTCGTTGATGTGGTTGTACATCCTGCGCACCATCTGCATCTTCCGGGCGTTGGACGAGTTCTCCTTGAACTCAGTTCGCTCCAGGATCTTGCCCATCAGGGGAAAGGCAGCTTTCACGTAGCAGATGGAGTCGTTCTGCAAGGACACAGACCGGCCAAAGAGCGACAGCGGTTACTGGATGGGCATCCCACGCTGCCTGGGGGAAACTGAAGCACAGAGGCACAAAATGCCTTTCTACAATCCCACAGGATGCCCAAACTGGGACTTGGAAGCCATCTGGCCAAGCAGGATGGGTCCCTCCTGGGCTGTCTGCTACAAAGGGAGATGAGAGGGGAGATTGGGGATCTGGGGACCTCCCACCATGCACCAGCCAGCCCTGCTCCCTGTACCCTACTGTCCCCAGCAAGAAACCACTCACCAACTGCATCTTGTCAATGAACTTGAAGGAGACCCTGCCCGGGTGCTGCATCTGGGTGTCAGCCTGGAAGGACAAAGCCGGATGTCACCCCACATCCCCAGGGACAGCGCTGGGGCTGGGCAGCCCCTGGTATGCCATGCTCGGGGCACAAAGGGGTGCCTGAGACCCCCATACCCACAGGGCTTCGGGGACTTTGCTCCCATTCCTGCTTCATCCCACCCCATACTCCTCCCCGTCACACAGGCACATCCCTAAGGTCAATGCAGTGGCAGGAATGAGCTCAGGGTTCCTGCTCCCATCAGGATGTTGTACTCCCCAAATCACAGACCTTCTCCTGCCTTTCCCTGCCTGCTCCCACCCCGCCTCTCTTCCTCCTCCTCCTCCTCCTCTTCCTCCCAGCGCCACAGCAGAGCCCAGCCCTGCTTAATTCTCCTCGGGTCTCCCCCACACCACTCTCTCCTCTAAATCCAGGCTGCAAAAGAACATCCTGCCGTGCAGGAGGTGGCTGTGACACCAGGGTCACACATTCCCCGGGATCACACAACGCCGGGGTCTCACACGCAGTGCTGCAGGCCCCCCATGCCGCGACCCTTTCCAGTGGGACTAAAAACCCACCCTAACCAAACGCTCTCCCTCCGGGCTGGCATCCCAGGCTGGGAGGCCGAGGGCTGGCAGAATTGCCGGCCGGCAATTCTCCTCCTAGCCTGGGATGCCGTCCCGGAAACAATTGCTCCATTATCCTGCAGGCGCTGGAGCGAGGGCCAGCTCCTCCATCAGCGAGGAGAGGGCTACAATCCCCAGCAGGAAAACCACATCTTCCATTCAAACCTGCTCCATCTCCTTTCTCCCACAGCCACGGACGCAGTTTTAATCCCCGGGCGGCTGAGCCCAGGCTCCAGGGATGTGGTGTGCACAGAGGGCTCGGGCAGAGGAAGCCGAGCTCGCACGGAGCGGCTCCTGGCCCCGCGGCTCGGTGATTAAAGAGGAAGAGGTGAAGCGAGCCCGGACACGGCGGTTACACAGAGCTCGGAGCGAAGCTCCCGGGGACTCGGAGGCGCCGCTCCCGTCTCTCGCCCGCACACCCCTCTTGCTGCAGGCAGAATTTAATCTGCGACAACCCTGCAAATCCCTGCGTGCCCCCGATTCCCGCTTCTCCCCTGAACATCCGCGTGATTCCCCGCTCGGAGGTGAGCCAAGGGCCACGGAGAGAGAGATACGGCCCCGGCAGCTGTATCTGATGGTGGCCGTGCTCCGGGGCGGCTGCCAGCACCCGGAGCTGCCTACGGGCCACATGGGATGACGGCCCCATCGCCCAGCCCGGTCGGCTCCATGGCCCGGCCGGGCCCCCCTCGCTGCCTGCCACCCACCCACAGCCCCGTTGCCAGCCCAGCTTCCAGGCAAGCAGCTGGACTCAGGAATGCAGCCGGATTCCTCCGCTTAACCCCTGCGCAACCGCCCAGAGAACACCACAGCCCGCAGCGCCGGCCCCTCCACTGCTTCCCCAGCGCCCCTGCGCCCGTCCAGCCTCACTCCTGTCCCCCTCCCGGCCTCACTCCTGCTTCCGTCTCCTCTCGTTCCTCCCGTCGTCACTTTTCCATGGCCACCCTTGATAAAGACACAACATCTGGCACCCCGCGGTGCCCGCCGGTCCCTTGTGCCCGTGGATGCTCAGCTCCTGGGTACCATCACTTCACTGGGGGAGCTGAAAATCACCCGATTTCTCTATTTTAGCACTAAATAAGAGCTGGTTTGCGCCTGCCTGACCCCAAACGAGCCCCCATCCCACGGCACAGCCCCGGGAGGGCACTCACCAGCTCCTCCAGTTCGGCCAGGTGCCTCTCTGTGATGATCTGCTGGCAGTAGCTGTTCTGCTCCGTCTCATGGATGCAGAGCAGGAGGAGGAGGAGGGACGACAGCAGCGAGCAGCGGAGCAGGCACACCTGAGCACGACACAGGAAAAGCTTGGAGCAGGGATAATCCACACACACGCCAAGCCCCCTGCCCTTCTCCACCACCCCCCAGCGTGACCACCTCTGTGGTGGACAAGGCTTGGCCACGGTCCAGCAGGATAATCCCACTGTAGTCCTCCAACCCCGTGCCTATCCCCATCTTGCTATTTTTAGGAGCACCAGGTCAGCAGGGAATTTCCCAAGGCCCGGTGACACAAGCCTGGATGTGGCTCTTGGCCACCTTCACATTCCCGATCCAGCCCCTCTCCCCTCTCCCACACCATTTCTCCGTCTCTCCTGCAAATCTCCTCCTCCGCCCTGGCTCTCCAGAGCCCATCTGACACACTGACCCACCCATCCCCAAAAATTCTCTTCCCACCCTCCAGACCCCCCCCAGCTGCACCCGCCGGGCTCTTTCCATGCAGCAGCTCTGGCCTCGTCCCAAATTTCCCTCCCAATCCCCCTGCAAAGAAGCGGGGAGGCCCCGATCTGTGGCGGGACCCCGAGGAGCAACGGGGCTTGTCCGAGAGCCAAGACTTCCGCGGTGGGGGTGGAGGAGACCCTCGGGTGGGTGTGCACCCCCGTCTCGCGAGGCACCGGCAGGGAGAGGGTGTCTGGATGATGGGTGGGGGGGAATTTCCCTTGGATGATGTCCAGGAATCCTCCCCTCTTGTGAAACTCCAAGATGCCGCCCGGGCCACCCCCGAGATGGG
>VXBT01010390.1:341767-358631 GCA_013400235.1 Oriolus oriolus
TGGAACCGCTGGGGTTCGATCGGAACCGCTCGGGTTCGATCAATCGGTTCCACTCGCCATCGCTGGGGTCGAATCGGCACCGTTCGGGTCGGGCTGGAGCCGCTCGGTTACGCTCGGCTCAGTAGAATCGGATCGGATCAGCTCGGCACCGCTCGGCCCGGGGCACCGTGCGTGTGAACCCCCCTCAGCACACGCACACGCGTGTGTGCTCACGCCTAGGCACACACACACGTATCTGCGTGCATGTGCACACACCAGGGACAGACAGCAGCCCTGGAGGTTCGTGGTCACCGCGGGCGCTGGCATCCATGTGCACACACCCAGCCCTGAGCCTGGCACACGAGTAGGTGCGCGTTCACTTCTGGGCACACGTACGCACAGAGATGGGCACCTCACACACACACCAGGGAGCCCTTGGGATGTGTCCGTGTGCACACACACCTGTGTACATGCATGGTCACCCCTGGGCACTTGTACCCATGTGAACTTACACACACAACCCCCAGAGATGCGCGGACACCGCTCAGAACATGCACACACACACACAGAGCTCTGGGCCTTGCACGTGTGTGTGTGTGCTGGCTCATCCCTGGGCACACGCACACACATATGTGCACGTGCCAGGGATGGACACCCACCAGAACACGCAGGAATGGGTGCCTCAGCAAGGGTGTGCATGGACAAATGCATGCTCATTGATCAGGCCACGTGTGCACGGGCGGATCCACGCGCACGGATGGATCCACATGTGCACAAGCAGATGCGTTTGTACGGACGTGCACGCACAGATGTCTGCACACATGTGCACGAGAGATCCACGCGGACATGGACAAATCCAAGTGCGAGGACAGATCCACATGAGCACAGGCACATCTGTGTGCGTGGATGGGTCCACATATGCGTGGACAGATCCGTGTGTACGTGGATGGATCTGTGTGTACATGGATGGATCCGTGTGCACATGGATGGATCTGTGTGTACGTGGATGGATCCGTGTGCACATGGATGGATCTGTGTGTACGTGGAGGGATCCGTGTGTACGTGGATGGATCTGTGTGTACATGGATGGATCCGTGTGTATGTGGACAGATCCGTGTGTACATGGATGGATCCGTGTGTGTGTGGACAGATCTGTGTGTACATGGATGGATCCGTGTGTACATGGACAGACCCGTGTGTACATGGACAGACCCGTGTGTACATGGACAGACCCGTGTGTATGTGGACAGATCTGTGTGTACATGGACAGGTCCGTGTGTACATGGACACATCCGTGTGTATGTGGATGGGTCTGTGTGTGCATAGACAGATCTGTGTGTGCACAGATGGATCCACACGTGCACGAGCAGATCCGTTCACACACGGGTGTGCGGGAGGGATCTGTGAGTGCACGGATAGATCCCTGCAAAAGGAAGTGCTTGGATCTGTGAGGGGCTGGACGTGGGGCCAGCAGAGCCATGCAACGAGCCCCATTCCCAGCTTCGGGATTTTCCTCTTGCCTGGCTGTTTGTTTTCCAGGCGACTGGAAGTGATTAGTGGCCACGAGGTGATCCAGGGCAGTGCCAAGCGCTCGGCACTCTGACAGGAAACAGAAAGCAAACTGCCCCACAAACACAGTGGGATGCAGCTGCAACAGAGGATGGTGACAACGGGGCCACGTGTGGGTGACAGCCACCACATCCGAGCTTCGAGGGACCAGCGGGATTTGTTCCCCAGGGCCGGAAACGCTGCTGGGGTTGCAGAAGCTGCTATGGGGTTTTCTTGGAGCTGAGAGCTAATCCCTGTCGTGGAGGGCTGGGATCAGTGACCTGGCAGAGGAGTTGGGGGAGAGCTGGGAGCCAGCTGGAGTTGGGGACAGCAGTGGCAGCCCCGAGATAGGATCAGATTTGCACCAGCGCAGGGGTGCCACAGGCCTTGTCACCCACAGTGTCCCTTAGCAACAGCAGCAGATAAACATCTGAGGGTGCTGAGGGTGACGGGCCAGGGAGGGAGGGCGCTGGGTTAGAAACCAGCCGTCCTCCCAAAATAACCCTTTTCTCCCCAAAACGCTGAGAGATTATCCACATTTTTCACCACAAGCTATTCTGGGAGCCTCGCAGGCCCTGCGGTGGGAGGACGCCAGGGTGGGCACCAAGGGACACAGCGGGTGACGCCAGCACTGGGGGTGACTCACGGGGACCCCGTGAGGCCCTTTCACACCAGCTGAGACCATGGGCTGCTCATCTCCCGCACACTCATTCCCCTCTGCTTTCAAGGGACCGGAAAAGTGTCATATGCTGGGTCATGGGACAAGCTATGGGGCAGCAGGACAGGGGGACAGAAGGAGAGTGAGACGGAGGGACGGCAGGATGGAGGGACGGGTTAATATTAATCTGCCTCATGCGTGACAGAGGGCGAGAGCAGCATCCGCCTCTTTTTTTTTTGGCAGGGAAGTGGCTTTTGCCCCTCCTCCCTTCCCAAACCTGCTGAAATCCCTGAGTCACGGGGCAGAAATGGGGCTGGTGGCGGGTGACAGAGGTGGCAGCAGGTCCATGCCCACACCGCAGCCGGAAAAATTGGGGGAGGCAAAGTTTAGGGTGGTTGTCCTTCTCCCAGTTGCAAACTGGGACCAGTGGCGCTGTCACCACGCTGGTGCTGTGCAGGAGTCACCTCTCACCCCCCACAGCTACTGTCAGCCAAGGGGGAAATGTGGGATGAGGCCGTGGGGCTTCCTGGGCACCTCGGGAGTGCCCATGTCTGCTGGCCCCAGTGCAGAGCGATGCAGGGCTGAAGGCAGGGCAGTGCAGGGGGTTCCCAGTTCCAAAGGGCCTGGAGCAGACGCCGGCGCCATCCCCACGCAGCCACACCTCCACCAGCTTAGAGCATCCCTGGACCTCAATTCTCCTGCTCCAGCGATTCCCTCTCTTCCCATGCCCCGTGGGAGCCGGAGCACATCGCAGCCAATCCCTCATTTTGGGAGGCTTTTTCCAGCCAGCAAGCCCCAAAGCAGAGACAAAACCTGTAGCATATCCCAGCTGCATCCTAAGACCAGCCTGGGGCTGCCTCTCTGGAGAAAGTTATTTCCAGCAGGAAAGTGTCGCAAGGCCTTAATCAGTTCCTTCCTGGTGATTCACCGTAGGGCCAGGATGCTCTCCCACAGTCTCCTGGGTGCTGCAGCTGCGCCAGGACCCCCCCAGCTCGACCCGAGCCAGAGCGACGTGTGCCCAGGCTGGAAATCCCCGTGGGAAGTTCCCGAGCCAGTTCCTTCAGGAGTGGAGGAATGTGGGCTGGAAGGCACTTCCCCCCAGCCCGCTGCCAGTGGGGGGGACTCAGGATGTCCTGATGAGGCTGGAGCCTTCATCCCACAGCAAATCCCCCGCTTCCTCGCCTCCATCCCTCTCGTGCTGCCTGCTCCACCCTGGGCCGCTTTGGGACATCCCACCCAGCCCCCCGGGATCGCCGCGGGGATCACAGGGCTCCCCCGGCAGCAGCCCCCTCGCCACGGGGTCAGCACCCATGGGAGCAGAGCACTGGCCGGATCCAGGCACAGGGAATTCGGCCAGGCCGGGAGCGAGGGAACCGCAGGGTCAGGCTGTGTCCGGCGCCTGCGGAGAAAGTCCCTTTCCAGAGTTATCATAACCCGGGGTCCGGCCGTCCCCAACCACAGAGGCTCTCGGGAGACCTCCCACCACCCCCCGGCACACGCTCGGGGGTCCTCGGGCGCAGATAAAGCCCAGCCCTGGGATCGGGGAGGGGCGCCCATGCCAGGGGTGGTGCCAGGTGGTGAGGGGCGGCCACAGACGGGTGACAGCCCCACGTGGGTCACCGGCATGTCCCCAGCCCTCGTGGCTGCGGCTGAGTCACGTCAGGCTCCAGCTCCACTCCTCCCTCCACTGAGGAATGCAGCCGGAGCCGGAGCCAAAAGCCTTCCCAGGCAGCTGCCCACGGGCACCTACGGAGATGCGAGGGATGGGGCAGGAGGTGCCACCAGCAGCGGTTTCAGGGTGGCAACAGGACGATACCCACCCTGTGCATGTCCATGTGCTCCAGGGGGCTCCCCAGCGTCCCCAGTACACCCCGAGCCAGCACCCAGCGTGCCCCGTTCCCTGCTTGGCACCACCCGGAGCTCACGGCTCAGTGCGGTGCTGGTGCAGCCCTGGCACCCCCCAGCTCAGCCTGGCTGCAGCCAGGAGGGTCCTGACCCATGGGGGGATCCAGGGGGTGCACCAGGAGCAGCTGGGCAAGAGTGGGGGCAGCTTGGGAAGAGCTCAGGGATGCTCCAGGGAAGCCAGGCCTCAGCACCGCGCCGGGGGAACCGGCGGCAGCCGCCCGGGGGGCTCCTGTCTGTCACCAGGGCCAGGAACGAGGTGACATCCAAACCTGCCAAACCCTAACTGGGATGCCACAGCCCTCGGACCGTGCGATGGACAGAGGCAGCACTGTCCCTGACCTCCGCACGTGTCTGAGGGACTGCATCCCACTCTCACCCCCAGGCTGGGGCTGTGATCCCCACACGTGTGCGGCTGCAGGCCAATGGGGACAGCCCTGTGCCACCTGCCAGCGTGGGGCTGCAGTGGGTGTTTGGAGCCGCCGAGGCCGGGCCATGGAGCTGCTGCCGGGGCGTCGCAGGGAGAGCCCAGAGCCAGAACAGAGGAGCTGTTTGTGCTCCCGCCGGGGCCGGTTGTTTATCGGCAGCCGGAGCTGTTTACATCAGCCACTGGCCGCGATCTCCGCCACAGACACCCAGACGTGGGGCCCAGCCCCGGCTGCACCCCGTGGTCCCCAGGTGCCAGCAGGGCTTTGCTGGGAAGGAGGAGAAGCCGGGATGAGGGCTGAGGCTGAGTCACGGCCTTATCTTGCTCCACACCCGACAGAAGGGCCCGGCCCTGGGAGCTGCTGAGCTCCTTTCCCTGCGTGCGCCCACCCCTGAAATCTGGAGCACCCCCGGCCCTAAGGGACATCTCTGGCAGCCAAAGGGACACCCTGGGGGACAAGGACTGTTCTCACAGGGCACCATGGGGCTTGTGCCCATCATCTTCCTCGCTGTGGATGGAGTGGGACAAAGATGGACAGACAGAGGACTGGACAGACCCCCGGCGGTGTGAAACCTCCATCATTTCATTCCCTGATCCCCGAGGGGTAGCTGGGGGCTGATGGGGACGGGGGGGACAGCAGTGCCTCACTTGCCGGGGAAGGAGCCCTCGCCTCCCAAAAGGAAGCAGCTCCCGCCAGGAATTCGAGGCATTACTCAGCTCGCGGCCATGGATCAGCTGTTTGGCGGCTCGGAGCCTGTTTTTCATTAGCAGCAGTGATTTTAGCACTGTGAAGCTGCCTCCTCCCTCCTGCCAACAGCTCTGGGATGGCTCTAGGAGAGCCGGAGCCCTGCCTGGGGATGGGATGCGCTGGCACATCAGGGCAGTGGTTTTTCCCTGATAAGCCTTGTCTGTGGGAGCTGTCGGTGGCTCACCTGAATCCAGCCCTTTCCCAGGGCAGGGATGAAGTTCCGGCAGGTTTTTGGAGGGATGGGGTTCTGAGGAAGCTGGTTGTGGCTCCTCACCTGGATTCATCCCTTTCCCATGGGAGGGATGAAGTTAAGGTTGGTTTTTGGAGGAATGGAGCTCGTAGGGGAGCCGCCGGTGGATCCATGCCTGGATCCATCCCTCTCCCAACACAGGGATGAAGTTCAGGCTGGTTTTTGAAGAGATGGAGTTCCTGGGGGAGCTGCCAGTGCCACAGGACACACACACACTGCCCCCTCCGCTATGCTGGCAGCCCTGGCTGGGGCCAAGTGGTTCATTTTGGGCTGAAAACATGAGATTTTGGATTTGCAAAGGCTGGTGGGGGGAGGGTGGTGACAAGGGGGTGAAGAGGCGTTTGGGGGCTCGCAAAGCGCTCTCCAGCCTCACACTTCTCCAGCTAAACGCTGCACTTGGCGAGGGGCTGGGATCCACTCAGGTTTATCAAAAGCATCTTTTCGGCTCTGGAAAGCCAAATAAATGGGATACGAACATTGATCCCAACTCCCTGCTCCAAGGCAGCCCAGGTCTGGCATCACGGGAAGGGACACATCAGGATGGAGCACGGACACGGCCGTGCCAGCATCCCCCGGTGCAAATCCACCAGCCACGTCCCGCTCCCGCCGCTCCCAACGCTCCCACGCTCCGGGCCAGCGCCGATGCTAAATCCGGCCTTTCCCATCTCCCTCACAGCTGGACAAGGAGCTCCGATCTCCATCTCTGCGGCCTCATCTTCGCTCCCAGGGGACATTCCCCATCCTCTTCCCCCCACTCACTGCAGTTCCATCCCGTGCCAGAACATAGCTGAGCCGCTCGCAGGGATGGGGTGAAACGCCTCCAGCTGCTCGTATGGGATTGGAGACTCAAATTTTGACGTACTTGATGTTGTCTCCAAGAAAACCAACGGCCCTTCAGCAGGTGAGCTGCTTCCCTGCTCACCCAGGGATCAAGAGCTCCATCCCACTCTGGGCAGCATTGGTGCTGCGGATGCAAGGGGGTGGTTTGAGGATTGCTGGGAAGTTTTGCTCATGCAGAACTGGTCAGAAATAGGGTCCCACAGCAGTTTGGGAGGCTGCAGTCATGTTTAGGGCAGGAGATGTTTCAGGATAACCAGGATTGCCCTGTTCCCGGCCTGTAGCCGTGCCTGTGCCCAGAGGCCGCTCGTGCACCTACGCCAAGAGCATTGGATCATTCCCGGGACAAACAACCTTCAGCCACCACCAGAAAAACACAGGCTGATGCATCTTGGCGAGTGCTGCTGCGCCTCCGCCCATCATCCCGCCCAGCAGCCCCGCAGCCCCGCAGCCCCGGCAAAGCGGCTCCTCCGGCCCCTCGGAATCCTCGGAGCAACGCACCGTCCCAGTGTGGGGGTGGAAATGGTGCCCAGAGAGGCTGGAGAGAACAAAATCATGATAAAAAAACCTGCCTGGGCTCTTGTGGCCCCAGAGAGTGGGTGATGCCCCTGAGTATGGGGCATCTTCCACGTGCTTGCAGGGGGGAGGATGCAGGATCTGGGCCGGGATGCAGGATTGGGGCCGGGATGAGGGATTGGGGCCGGGATGCAGGATTCGGACCAGGATGCAGGACTGGGGCCAGGGTGCTGAGTACATCCAAGCCCTGGAGAGTCAGCAGCTCCCAGCACAGTTCCTCACACCCAGAGGAATGCAATGAACCAAGGGTCTTGGAAAGGTTCAAATTTAGGGCCTGAGATGAGACGGACAAGGCCCAGCTCAACAAGGAGAGCGTGAGACAGAGCCGTGCCATCCCAAACCCATTTCCAGCCACGGGGAAGGGGCTCCACAGTGCTGCCCTGCCCAGCAGTGCTGCAGAGTCAATCTGCTGCTGCCACCCCCGCTCCAGCATTCCTAGTTCAGAATAATCCATCAGAATTTCATCCCATGGCTGCTGCTGCCGCATCTGGAAGCTGCTGTGGGCTGCTCGTAGCTGTGCAGCATTTCCAAGGAACCACAAGTTTCCCATCCCCTTTTGATTAGTGTGTAGTTCCTGCCACAGAGTCCCAGGCAGGGCCAGCAGCCCCACACTCAGCCAGGGACCTCGGTCACTGTATCCTGAGAGGTCCCCAAGCAATGATGTCCCCCCCGGCTGGGCTGTGCCACCCCCTGGGGGCAGCTCAGCTCCAGGTGGAGAGTGGTGGCACAGCAGTGGGGACCTGGCTCCTGTCAGCGAGCAATCCTGCTTCCCAAGAAACAGCCCCAGGACGGGACTCGGCAGCGGGAATTGCCCCATGTCCTCTGAGGCTGCTCCACAGCCTCTCCCCAAGGACTGGGGAGCCCCTGGGTGTCCCTGTCACCCCTTCCTCAGGAGCACCTGGCTGCAGAGAGGACACTGCCCCCCGACAGGTGGGACAAAACCTCCAGGAGCTACTGCTTCTCAGGCCCCGGCCACCCAACAGGTCCCTGCTGCTGTCCCCGTGTCCCCAGGCCCTGCCCGTCCCCGCTCATGGCTCTCCAGCAGCAGCTGCTCCGCCACATCTGGGGCTGATTTTCGCTGCGAAGCCGCGCTCGCCTCTGGGATACTGAGACCGCGCCGGGAAAGCCGGCAGGAGCGAGGGCAGCAGCCCGAGGGCTGGCTCAGGATGTGGTGGCTTGACCAGGAGGAAAGTGGGGCTGGAGGGGCAGTGGGGGCCCCGACACTCCCCCCCCACACTGGCCAGAACCGGCTGTGGCCCTGGGGACGGGATTACGCCGAGCTGGAGGCATGTCCTGCGGCGAGCCCAGTGCTCCATGACCTCACCACCACGTGCCTGCGACGAGGAAGGAAAAGAGGAAACTCTACGTTTTTTCAAGAATAACTTTTGCCTGAGCTTTTCCTGGGGGTGAGAGTGTGACCCGCAGCCAGCAGCACTCACCCTTTCCACGACAGCATCACTCCGGGGTGACAGCCCAGCTGCCCACACACACATCCCAGGATGCGGGGATGGACACAAAGAGCTGCAGCCCACCTCCCCAAATCCCCCTCTGCCTCATCCCAGCAGCACAGCCGCCCTTGTCACGGCAGCGGTTGTCACCCATGGGTGCTGCACCCCTGACCCCATTGCACATCCTGGGTGCCTGCAGAGAACTTGAGCTCTTGCTGGGAAACATGGGCAGAGGAAGTTGTGCCCAGGCTCATAAACACATCGAAACTGTCCATGGTTTCCACGTGGGTGACATCCTCCTCCTCCCAGCCCTGGGTGATGTCCCCAGGGGTCAGAGCCTTTGGCTGGATCCCCACCCCTCCCCAGGGCTGGAGCCAGCAGGATGCAGGAAGGGAAACGTGAATTCAGAATCAAGAAAATATTAAGACGGGCACAGGCCTGGAATGGAGCCCACCCCAGGGATGCAGCCCAGCTCCAACTCTAGGGCTGGATCCCACCTCCACTGCCAGGGCTGGATCCCACCTCCATCCCTGGGACTGGATCCCACCTCCATCTCTGGGGCTGGATCCCACCTCTAACCCCAGGATGCAAAAGTTCCACCTGGCTGCAGCAGAGACCAGGAAGGGGTTTGGAGCAGGAACCCCTTGGTTATCCCAGGCAGCTGGAAACACTGCAAAAAAGCAGGATATGAGCTGGGATCCACTCCCTGGGAGAAACCCAAACCACTCAGAGCTACCAGTTTCTCCTGCCCAGTGCCAGCTCTCCTGGCCAGGACGTTCCAGGGTGGTTTGGCTTCACATCAGCCCTTCCCTGGCAGCCCTTCCGTGTCACTGCAGGGTACCTGATCCCAAAGCAGCACCTTCGCTTTGGTGGGAGGAAAAACAAGGCAAATCCCAGGAAAGCAGGAAACATCAGCAGCAGGATCACCCCCAGGATACGAATTCAAAAAAGAATACATTTAATCCATACCCAGGAGTGTCTAAATGAGCTGATGGGTCCTCCACATGCAGGGAACAAGCAGGACCCGAGCTCATTGCAATGGAGACACGGATTAGGAGTGGGATTAGGATTAGGACTGGGATAAGAACCCAACAGCCTCCCTTCATGCCTCCAAAACCTTTCTGCTGAACCAGGGGGGCAACTTTGTCCCGCCTGGTATCAGGACTAACACTTGGCAGCGGGATGCTCTCAGCTCCCAGGGATCCCAGGGGGGCCGGGCAGGACACAGCCGGGCATCTCCAGAGCACTTCTCCCTCGGAAAGGGAAAAGCAGATCCAGGGGGATGAATGTGGCCTTCCCCTGGAAGGGGCTGGGTTTGGAGGTGTCCAGGCAGATGCTTCACGTGCCAGAGTCACTGCCCACCCTCGCAGCCCCAGGATGCTGCTTTTGGGTTGTTTTCTCCCGATCTTCACAGGTTCCAGCTGGGCCGGGAATGTTTGGCGGAAGGAGGGGAGTGGGACCTGCCAGGGGTCTCGGGACCTTCGGGCCTCCTGCCCCCCCACCGCGAGGGGAGACCCCTGGAACCACCCCAAGGAGGAGCAGCGCTGGGTACCCCAATCTCAAAGCACCTTCGTTAATGGGGCACCCTCATTAATGGGACACCCCAATCTCAGGGCATCCTCATTAATGGGGCACCCACATCAATAAGGCACCTCATCTTTGGGGTGCCCTCGTCTTCAAGGCACCCCCATTAAAGGGGCACCCTTCTCTCTAGGAGCACCCCACCTCCATGACCCCCTCATTAACAGGGCACCCTCATTAATGGGACAGCACCGTTAACTGGGGACGTTTGCTTCTGGGGTACCCTGGTCTTTAAGGCGTCCTTATTAATGGGGTGCCCTCATCTGCAGGGCACCCTCATTAAAGGGGCAGCCACGTTAATTGCGGGGCCTCACTTCTGGGGTGCCCCCTTGTCTCCAAGGCACCCTCATTAATGGGGCACCCTCATCCCTGGGCACCCTTGTTAATAGGGCAGCCTGATTATGTGACACCTTCCAGGACACCCACCCCTTCCTCAGCACCCCCCCTGTTCTGGCAGCCCCACGGAGCATCCCGTAGGAACGGGGGCTGGGTGCCCCAAAGGCAGGCAGAGCGTGCAGGGGGTGGGAGGCACCCATCACCTCTCTGCCCCCTCCATTCTGGGAGCTCCAGGCCCAGCTCTGTGCTTGCAGAGCCGGAAAGCAGCTGTGGTTTGGAAAAAAAGAGGAAAAATTGAGTTTTCCTCCTCTGTAGGAGTGAGACTGGGGGAAGGAGAAGCGGCTCTGGGTCCTGGAGCTGCTGCTGGACTTTCCTCCCTGGGGGAGAATTTTATTCAGCTGATACAAACGATATCTGGGGCTTTTTTGATTCTGGTTTCCTCCCGGCAACGGGTGGGGATGAGTCAGAAATCCAAAATAAAGATAAATAAGTTTAAAAATAAAGGGAAGCAAAGGCAAAACTCCCACCCCGCTGGTAAATAAATAAATGCTGGAGCTGCTGGATGGAGCTGCAGAGGCTGGAGCCAGAGCAGGAACCTCGAGAGCTGGGTGGTGTCCCAGGACAGGTCCTGAGGGGTTTTGGGGCTCCAGGCTCGGTTATGCTGGGATGCATTCCCTGCAGGCCATGGATCAGACGCGGAGTGTCGCTCCTCCAGAGGCATACCCTGCCTGGATCACGGTTAATAATCCAGGAGTTTGGACCCTGGAGCAGGATTTTGGCAGGGTGCTGGGTGTGCTCAGGCTGGAAAGGAGCCGGCTCTTCCCGGGATCCGGCGAGATTTAACCCCTCCGTGTCCCCCGGCCGTGCCCATCCCGGGGCGCCCGCTCAACATTCCCGCTCGGTGCGACGCCGCCGGACACTTCCGTGCCCCAGAAACGGCCCGGGCGGGTGGTCCCGGCAGGGATTTGGGAATAGCCAGCGTGGCTTGGCCAGACACACCGCCCGGCGCTGCTCCCCATCCTCACCGCCGCCGCAAATCCCTCCGTGCCGCCGGGGCTCTGCTGGGTGACCCCAGAGCCGCCTCCAGCGCCGCATCCCGAGCCAGCAGCTGGGCAGCGCCTTCTTCCAGCTTCCTAATTAAGAGATTCATTCAAACACCTCCCGCCCGGGGGGGTGGCGGCCCGGGGGCCGTGCGGCACCTCCAGTGACGCTCTTGGCAGCCCCAAAATTCCCACCACGGCTGTCGGCGCTGGATTTTGGCAGGAGCAGCGGCTTAGTCAGGCTGGAATTGAGGCGGCTCTTCCCGGGGCAGAGCCTTCGCCCCTCCGGCCAGCCGGGCTCCGGCTCGAACCCATCAAATCCCCAATCCCTTTCCCTCAGTGCGTGTCCCCCGGGGGTGCTGCTGGGTCCTGGGCACCCCGAGACCCGCGATTTTCCAGTGCCGGAGTCGGGTGGATCCCGGTCCTCCCTGGAGCAATGGGATGCTGCCGGAGAAATAAAAACAAAAGAGGAGGGGAAAAATCAGCAAAATAACAAAACAAAACAAAACAAAACAGCTCCAAGGGTGACAGCAGGGACGGTGCCGGGTGGAGCATCCATAGGGGATGGGGTCCGGGATGCCACGGAACAGGGATCTCCTCGCCCTCTGCCCCATGGACCTGGGTCCTTGTAGTTCCACCACCCTGGAAGCTAGAAACAGGTTGCTTTTTATTTTATTTTATTTTATTTTATTTTATTTTATTTTATTTTATTTTATTTTATTTTATTTTATTCTATTCTATTCTATTTTATTCTAATTTTATTTTATTCTGTTCCATTCTATTCTATTCCATTCTATTCTATTCCACTCTAAGCTTTTGTCCTTTATTTCACTTTATTTTGTTTATTTTTATTTTATTTATTTTATTTATTACATTTAATTTTGTTGTGTTTATTTATTTCATTTTATTTATTTCATTTTATCTTATTTATTTAATTTCTTTTTTCATTTCATGTATTTTATTTTATCTTTCTTCATCTCTCTTCATTTCATTTACTTTATTTTCTCTCGTTTTTTTTTATTTTATTTAAATGGCAGCAATTGATCAATTTCAGCATCTAGATCCAGAAATTCCCTTTTTAAAGGCTGGGGTCTCTCCGAGAGGGGTCTCTCAGGAGGCATCAGCCACATCCCAGCTCCATGGACCTTGGCCTTCCTTCTTCCCCGTCCCTTAACAGCCACTTTGAGACTGAGCCAAGGACTGGGGGATGCCCAGGTGACAAATCCCCTCCGGGGATGCAGATCCCTCTGGCTCGTCCTGACCGGGGCGTGGGCACTTCCAGGGATGAGTTATTTCTCAAACCATCCGTGGATCACCCGGGTTTGCTCTTCCTTTGCCTCTACCACGTCTGTTGGTGGCACAGACATCCAGCATCTTCCAAACCAGGATGAAAGGTCGCAGGGTTTGGGTTGGATTCAGGCTGGAGATGCTGCCTGGGGCTGGCAAACCATGGACAAAGCCAGAGTGAGTGTCCGTGACTCCAGAGGCTGGATACCCATCTTCAAAAATTCACATTTTGGACCAGTTTTAGGACCTGATCAATCTGTTGCTGGACAGAAAATGGTCCTGGGTATTCACATCATCCAAGGGCCCAAAACCCTCCTGATGTCCAGCAGAAGCTGCACTGGGTGGAACGGGATGAGTTCCTCCTCCTGCTCAGCTTCCCACAGGAGCCAAACAACAGGGAAGGTCAAACACTTTCCATTCCTAATATTTATCAAAGGAATTAGGTTTTCTAGCAGGAAACAGTTGCTTTTGGGGGGAAAAACCAGCTGTTTGTGTCCCAGCTAACCTGGACCGTGTCGGAAGCAATGCTGGGGGGCCTGGGACACCCGGACTCCTGTCCTGTGACTTCCACGGGGTGGCCATGGGCAAGTGTGGGAGATGCCACTTGATGGCAGGAGCAGCAGCTGGAATTTTGCTTCAAACACGTCAAAGTGCTCCTGATCCTGCTCCAAACAGCTCCAAACACCCTCTTGGGAGCTCTGTGGGAGGAAGGACCCACAGACAACCCCGATGACACGGGAGGAGGAACCTCCCACCCGGTTCCCTGGGGAGACCCTGCCGTGGGCTCTCCTCACCACACACTCCACTGACGGCATCTGCTCCCCCTTTCACAACTTCCTCCGGAGCTTCTCCATCGAGCGCAACACCCCTGACCCGTGCTGGGTGTCACGTTCCGCACCCATCCCCCTCCCCAGGGACCTCGCAGGGGATCCCGACCCAATCCTGTCACCCACGAGGTCTCCAGGAACGTTGGCTCAGCAGCACATTCCCGTGGGAATTCCCGCTCCTTCCACCCCACCACGGCATCACCCTCCTGGCTGCAGCCTCCACAGCCCGACCAGCTCAGCCTCACGTGGCCCAGCCACCGCCTTCCTTCACCTTCCTGCCCGGACAGATGCCGTGGAAATGTGTTTTCCCTGGAAAAACCCCCAGTTGCACCCTTGATCCCATTCTCGTCCCCATTATGACCGCAGGCTCCATGTCCCCGGGTGCATCCCTGGGTGGCGACGGGTTTGGGTCTCTGGCCAGCTCCAGGGGATCCATCCAGCCAGGAAACTCTCCTCGCTTCCTTCCAGGGAAGAGTTGGGATTCCTGGGCTTTGCTGAGCACCTTTTGCTGCCATCCTGAGACCCCACTGGGTCGCTCAGATCCCAGGATGGGGGATTTGGGGCTGAGCTCTGCTCACTCCTAAATTTGTGGGTGTCTAGGGGTGGGGGAACATTCCAAGGGCCAGATCCCACTACTGGAGAGGTGCTGCTCTGGAAGAGCACGTCAGGAACCTTTTGGATTAGGTTCGCCCCTGCGCATGGAAGCGATGAGGAGGAGGGAAGGGGTGGGAAGCAGGATGGAGGGGTAAAGAAGACGCCAGCTCTCCCGTGAGGGAATTCATCCCAAATGCCAAAACTGAAGGAGAATAAGCCCGTTTCCAGCTTTACTTGGGCTCACTTGGAGCCCTGATGGGTTCAGGCTTCTCCAGTGCATCAGGGACCCATTCCCCACGCTGGAGAGAAGCATGGGATAGCTGTGGAGGTGTGACCTCCCTGCCCTCCCTCACTGCCCTCTCCCACCCAGCCGTGACTCCCAGACAGTGCTCACCCCAGCACCCAGCCTTGCCCCGGCACCCGGAGCGTGGGAAATGTGGGAAACACCTCCAAATCCTCTGGGCATTCTCAGGAGCTTGGCCACCCCCGAGCAGGATTTAACCTGCTCGTTTGCATGCCCTCATCACCTCTAATTAAATCTGTGTGGTGCCACCATCCTTTCAGCCCCCACTACCCTCGGAAATCCCCGGGCTGTGCTGCCGGGATGACGGATGGTGGGAAGAAAACAGGACGGGTCCCACACGCAGGAGTGGCCACAGGCACATTGGTTTTCCCCTCTTCACCCTAAAAATACGATGGTTGTTGCAGGTTTGTGGTCACAGCCATGGGGCTGTGGAGGACAACCAGCTCTTTTTGTGGCCACACAGCTCCTGGCCTGTCCCTGGCCTGGGATCGTGGCTCAAGATCACCTAAATGATGAGTCCCCGATGCTCTGCAGCACGTGCTCACTGAAAATACAAAAAATTTCCATTTTAACCTCCTCAAAGCAAAAACCTGATGGTGTGAAGGTCACAGGGCTCCAGCTGGGAGCCACCAGCTGTGGACACCCCCGGCTGAGCCAGACATGGGCACATCACTGCCAGAGTCCCCCAGGTGTCACCCACTCACCACCTCCACCAGCCTTTGGAAATGGGAGAAGGGGAACAAATGAGCCTCCGAGGATGTCACCGGGGGGGTTGGGGACACGGATTTTGTCCTGTTCCTCTGAAGAGATGGGATCAGCAGCACGCCGGGAAAACCAGGATAAGCCAGAGCCGTGTGGGCCAGGATGCCCCAGGGCTGCCGAGCCAGACACCCCAAGGGATTCTCTTGGGGTGACTCCAAGGATATTCCCCGGGCAGTGAGGGGTTCGGTGGCAGCGCTGAAACGGGGCCTTCAGGAATGGAGGAGGAGACGCAACACCCAGTGACACCCACCACAAAGGGACTGTCAGGGTGACATGGGACCAGCAGAGTGCTGGGGACCCAGCAGAGTGACAGGGACCAGCAGGATGATGGAGGCTGGCAGGGTGATGGGGACCAGTAGAGCGACATGGGACCAGTGGGGTGATGGGGACCGGTCGGGTGATGACGACCCAAAAGGCTGATGGGGTCCCAGCATGGTAAAGGGGAGCAACAGGGTGACAGGGACCAGTAGGGTGACAACGAGCCAACACAGTGACAGGGACCAGCAGAGTGACAGGGACCCAGCAGGGTGACAGGGACCAGCAGGGTGATGGAGGCTGGCAGGGTGATGGGGACCAGTAGAGCGACATGGGACCAGCGGGGTGCCAGGGACCATCAGGGGATTGTGCCAGGGTGACCGTGCCAGGGTGACCGTGGACCAGGGACAGACCAAGCAGAGCGACGGCGAGGTGTCACCAAGCATCCCTCTGCCTTTTCCTGTGTCACCCCAAAACAGCATCTGAGCGCGGCAGCTGTGGCAGCTGCGACATCGGCTTGTCACTGTCCCCACCAATACACCCCGTGGAGAGCAGGGATTGTGGATTTGGGCATCTCTGAGAGGTGCAGCCCTGGGGCTGTGCCTTGTGTCGTGCAGTGTGTGCCACCCCTGCTCTGACCCCGGGAGGCTGATCCAGCCCAGCTCGCCAGCCCCTGAGGGGTTAAACGTCCCCAGCCATCCCCAAAATGACGAGGAGACGCTGGTCCTCAGCAATTAGGTGACAGATCCGGGTACACCGCAGGCCGGCCCGGTGACGTGGGGACGGATCCAGGCTGGCTGCTGGGTGGTTTGTCCCTGGCTGGCACCCAGCCCCCGGAGCCACAGCTGCTTCCCGGCCCCGCGGCCTCGTGGCACCTGGCCGGGAGCGATGTGTCACCGGGAATTCCAGACTCTGGGGGCTCTGTGGTCCCTCTCTGCCTGGTGACCCCCCAAAATGCCCCAACCCCGCGTTGTCTCTGGGGTGGGGCTGGATTGGGTGTCCCCAGTGGGGACAGGATGATGTCCCCAGAAGTGTCCCCGTGGTGCCCTCCCCAGGAGCGGAACGGGGGATGCAGGATGAGGCCATTTCCCTCCCCGAAGCAGCCGCGCTTTGGGGTCAGTTCCCAGATTTTGCACAGTTTGATGCTGGGCGTTTCAAAGCCTGAAATGGGAAAAGATTTCTGTGTCTCCAGAAGCCTCCGAGCCCCTTCCCGGCTCTTCCCGAGGGGATTGGTGTCCCCCGGGGACTTGCCAAGCCTGGGGAAGGGCGAGGGGTGCACAGCCGGGCTGGGGGTGCGCAGGGAATTCAGGAGAAAAACAATAAAAATGGGTTTACAATGTATCTGCAGCCGGTGCCATTCCCAGCTTACCCAGTGGGGTGACTGGGAGGAGCTGGGACGGGGCGGGGCGAGCACTGTGTCCCTGCCGGGGGTGGGAATGGACGGGCCACGGTCCTGCCGGGCCCTGGGTGCTGCCGAGGGGGTTTCGCAGCAGTACGTGGGGGAG
>VXBT01010392.1:0-59953 GCA_013400235.1 Oriolus oriolus
ATTTATCTACATGCAGGGAAATTATTCAAATCTGACAACTTACTTTTGTTCCACGAGAGACTAGCTTGGAGGCTTGGTCTCTCACGGGGGCAGATAGCCTTTTTTGTGAAGTCTTACCATAATTAGTATTTCATCCCATCTTGTTTGGCATCCAAGTGCTGCACTAGATTTCCTCATGATGGAGCTGGCTGCACTAGAGGGACCACGACTTTGTTTTGTTGATGGTGTTGATTTTGGTTTTTTCTAACCCATGAATAAGTTCTCAGGTCAGCAGATCAAGAACTCTGCAGGAAAACTATCTGCAGGGCAGTTGGGCTGTGGAACAAAGAGCAAGGCCCAGCAGAGAACAGGAAAGAGATGTCTTGTGATGGAGACAGAGGAATAACTTGTCTGGTCCACATCAAAGATCCACTGAGCCTAGTGACTAAAAGTGTCCAGAGTGCCAAGGGAATCACAAAAGAATCAGGACAGCAAAGGCTGGTGTTTCCCCAGTGTGTTCCCCTTCTCTCCCATGACTTGCAGCTCAGAGGAAGCTCTTTTCTCTTTAACATTCCTTGATGATTTCTTGCCATTTATTTGTCCTGCTGTTTTTTTTAACCCATGTAAATTTTGAATATCTTCTTGTTATCATACAGCAAGGAATGCATTAGTTTGCTGAAGTGTCCTTTGAAGAAACAATCCTTTTGAATGTTTCAAAGCTGTCTCTTGGGCAATATATTTTATTTCATACTCCTTTACCTGGAAGAGAGTGCGTGATCTTTCCTCTTCTACTGTGTTCCCTCTTCACCCTCTGCACATCTCTTTCTAGGCTATATTGGTCTATTCATTTTGCAGCGAGCTATGCCCTGGAAGCATAGGAGCTACACCTACATTTTGTGGGACTTAAGAGCCAGTTTTTAAAGGTGGTTCAGTGCCTGTAAGGAACGTGTACATATTGTTTAATATTAAGCCCTAAAACCTGAATTAGTATACTATCTTCCACCTTGGCTATTGCACTCCATTTCACATATTTTCCCCCCTACCTTTTTCTCTTGCCCTATTAATCTCCTTCTCCTTCCACAACTCCCAGTTTTCCTTTGTCCTGGAAAAATTATCCAGCTTACCTGTCTGTTGCTTTCCTCCTATAGAACCCATTGAATTACAACTTGGACGAGTCTCCAGTGCTTCCCATACAGTGATGGTTTCATCTGACAATGCGAAATAAATAAAAAGGACACAATAATAACAAAAAAATAATCATAAGTTATAGCAAAGAAGTTGGAAAGCCTCATCCCCACATGCTCTACTCACTCTCATGCCATGTTCCAATTTTTTTTTTTCATTTGTGCTGATTCTGGCTTGTTGTTTTGCTCAGTCAGAAAGTTGAAATCCCACTTTCCAAGGTGGTTGCATCTTACTGTTTGTGTGGTCCTCAAATCCCTTGTTCAGCTCTATCATAAATGGCTGGGGTATAATGCTGGCCATGTTTTGTTGGGAAGAATCTGCTGTCGGTATCCTCAGCCATTTATACTCTGCAGCATCCTAAATTTCTTTCCCACTACACCCCAAGGCATGCAGCACATATTCACAGCATGAGGCAATAAAAACATCACTGTGGCCATAAGGCAGACCTCCTTTTAAAAAAACCAACAAACCCAACAGAAAATAATATTCATGTTTTAGGGCCATGGAGGCATCTCTTGGGATGCTCAGAAGCTGTAGCTGTGATGCAGTGTGGATGAGACAGTTTCATTTCTAGGAGATTTCATAGAATCATAGGATGATTTGAGTTGGAAGGGACCTTAAAGCTTGTCTGGTTCCAATACCCTGCCATGGATGGAGACATCTCCCACTAGACAAAAAAATTTGTACTAAACTGTGTAATCACAAGCTATTTCTGGGCTACCTGGGCTTAAAACTTAAAAGGTAAAAATCTTAAAGTTAAAAAATCAGGTAAAACTAGGTAAAAACCAGGTAAAAAACTTAAAACTCATTCACCCTTGCTTATTTAACACCATAAACATATTTTAGAAGGCTAAAATCGATATAAGTCTTCACGCTTACCCCAGTGGTAAGGACAGTGTTTTTGGGGAGGAAATAGCAGGTTTTCCTTATGGGGTGCTGGATTGCTGCACTGGAGAAACTGCAGCCAGCCTTGGGCTCATGCAGCGCTTTTCCTGTCATTTTGAAAGGAGCCAACAGAACTGGGACAAGCAGCAGAAAGACTCCAGCACACGAGGAAGAGAGATGCTGTCCGTGCACCGCACGCTGTTAACGGGGCACGGCAAAGTCCATTGTCTTGCTTTTGTCTTCAGTGGCCTTGCCTTTGTAAGAACTAAATCTGTAGCTGACACACAATGATTACAAAAGGAGCTACTCCTACCAGAGAAAGGGAAGGAAAAAAAACCTCAGAGAAAGGGATGTAGACTATTTACTCCCTCAGCTACAAATCAGCATCGAGCTGGAGTGTAAGGAGTGAATATTAACATTCAGCTGGCTGTTACTGCGAGCCATAATAGACATGAGCATTGACTAGACCCAATATTAGTGATGGTACTGGGAAACCATCCTTGCTTTTGGCTGCCTGAAGGCAGTAGTGATCCCCTGCTTGTCCTATCTGTCAGTCTATTTGATCTCCAAATGAATTGCTTTTGATAACAGCTATATAAATGCAGAACTGTTCCGCTGGGCCTTCTTAAATGAGACTCCTCTCTTTCATCTCCCAGTCATTTCAAAAAGCAGATAGACTTGTTAGAGGTTTTTAATGCAATGATTTATGTTTTATCTTGCCTGGTTTGAGGCAGCATTTATTTAGCACTAAATTCTTCCCAAGCCTATATGTGAGGGAGAAAGGTTTCAGCACAATATTTGGGACTTAAAATAGTGTGTCTGTGTGCACATGTGTGTGTGTATGTGTGTGCACATGTGTGTACTCTGCCTCATGAGAGGGAAACAAGGGGTGTGCTTTCTTTTTAGGAATTTAATGTTCCAATTCACTCGGATCATTGCACCTCCAGCCAAATTAAGAGAAACAGGAAGGAAACAATATTTGATAATCCTCTGACTAGTAATGTTCAGTCTATGGCAAATAACAAACCCTTTGGAGAGGAAGAAAGGGAGAAAAATGATGTATTTTTATGAGGTTCAATAAAAGAGAAAATCTCTGTCTCTTTTTACGTTATTACCACTTTTTAACATTACCAGGGTGGTTTGTCTCTTTCATTTTCCATTTTCTTGTTGCTGAGAAGGACATGCAGCTGTTTGGATCTAAAGGTGAAGAGCTGATTTTTAAAGCTCCCGTGTTAGAATCATGGAATCATAGGATGGTTTGGGTAGGAAGGGACATTACAGATCCTCTAGTTCCAATTCCCTGCTATGGGCAGGGACATCTTCCACCAGACCAGGTTGCTCCAAGCCCTGGTCTGACTTCAGTCATAAAGAAATAAAAAAATAATGTCTCTGATGTCTGTGCAATGGAAAGAATTGAGGTCCTTTGGAGTAATCCAGGAATGTTAATCCAGACTCCATATGAGGAGGGTGAGTTTAAATTTCAGGCTTGGGAATTTTTTTTTCCTTTTGTTTGACTATAATAATGGTTGAATTGGTGGCACAATTCAACCTATTTATTCCAAGTGTGAAAACTTAAGTTATGATGGGACATCCACAATGGATGGAAGGGAAAGTACTTTAAAGGCAACTGCCCTAAATATCTTTGGGACAATGAAACAATGTTCTAAAGAGACTAATTTTTGAAAATAGTGAAGCTGGCTGGCCTGTGACAGTGTTATGTACCATATTATTCTCTCTAATATGAAACAACTGATACCCAGAGGGTGGTGGGGCACTGAACAGTTTCCCTGGGGAATGGTCACAGCCCCAAGGCTGCCAGAGCTCTAGGAACATTTGGACAACAAACACTCTCAGACAGAGTGGGATTGCTGGGGTGTCTGTGTAGGGCCAGGAGCTGGGCTCGATGACCCTTGTGGGTCCCTTCCAACTCAGGATATTCTATGATTTCATTATTCAGAACCCTCCTGTCTGCCATGGGAATAAATTAAACAATAAAAGGAGCCAACTGAAAAAAGGAAAATATATGCAATTTAAACCATCTGTTTAAAATAAGGTGATATCTTTGATGCAACAAGTAACCGAGCAGAATAGATAATTAGCCTATTTATCTTTGAAATGGCAAGACTCAATTTTTGTCTTGGAAGGAAAAAGGAGATCTGGATTAGTATCAGTATCAGGCAGAGGAGTGAATGCATTCTTCCGCATCCCAAGCTGGAGTGGAAGCATGAGGATGCTGTAGAGGACACCTTGAAGGGTTTGCTTATTCCACCAAGCTGAGACACATATTTTACAATGGAGATCATGGACACATATTTTACAATGAAGTGGTGACACTTAAGCTACAGAAGGAATTTAGAGATGTTAAACTTTTATATAGAAATTGGCCCTCCCTTTTCTGTTCCTGGTGCTGCTTCATTAGTCAAAAAGCTAAATATTGTCTCAACAAGAAAAGGTAAATCCTGAATAGCCTGGTGGTTTAAGACTATCCTTAAAACTGTTGGCTTCAGCTCACTGAAGTTCACTGAGATCCTCTATCCCACTGCTTGGAGCATCTTTCCAGGTTCTATGGACCTAGTGGAAGGTGCCTAGTGGAAGGGAGGCTGGAACTTGAGGATTTTTAAGGTCTCTTCCAACCCAAACCAATGCAGGATTCTTTGAATTTTGAGGATCTGTCCCTCAGTTTAGGTGCCAAATGTCTAAACCCCCTGTGCTGGCGTTGCCTGTCAGGTGGTCAGTGACCCCCTTCCTCAATACTGCAAAACAGGACCCCTTAACTTGAATTGTGAGAAGAAGGACACACAATTAATACCCATTTTCCTAGCCTAAAATGCTTCCAAACATGCAAAATAAATATGTAAAGAAACAGAAAGCTCTGGTTTTTCGGAGATCATAAATCTAGCAATTTACTATTAATATTAAAAAGTAGCGCCCTGCCAACGGATACATGAAAATGTTGTCAAAGCTTTCCATGCCCATGCTGTGTTTGTATTTATATTTGTGTTTATATATGTAAATGCTATTAATAAGAGAAACATCAGAAAATTCAGAAGGCATTTTTTTCTTAATTTCATTATGAATGACATGAATTGCCAAAATATAAAAGTAATATTGGATGCAGGACCATAGATGTATTTGCTTGTTTTCAGACATCACTTCCTTTGAGAATGATGTCAAAGATTGGTATAAAAAGTTTAAGTGGCCCAATGCTGCTCTTATCAATGTCATGATAAGTTTTATTTACTTCAGAAGAAATAGCATTGATGAAGACTATCAAATTTATTTTAATCCAGATTTGTACATATATACATATAAAGCACACACATATATGTATTCTGAATATTTTTCTGAACTAATCTATAGGATGACCCAATCAACTGACATTTTTTTCATGAATTCAGAAATATCTCCATACCAAATGCAACTATTGCAAGGAATACCTGTCCGGAAGCAGGCAGAATACAGTCTGCGTCTCCTTAACAGTTAAATTATTATTTTCATTTGGAAAAGTTTTCAAAAAATAATTCTTCCAAACATTTCTGTTTTCTAAGAAAAAAAATTCAATTCATGCTCATGCTTTTTTTTTTTTAATGAACATATTATAAAATGTTTCCACATGTCCACTAAAATATGTGTGGAAAAAAAACCAGAAAGCCTGTAGAGAAAATCATTCAGTGGGGAAATAATGCCATTTATTTCAGTCCTTGTTCTCATTGTTACTCTTAATTATTTGCCATTTATAGTTTAGGAACAGTTAGGCATAAAAAAAAGGGAATACAATTGTTGTACAGGTTTGCAGCAATCACAGCTGTTTTAGCAGGGAGTGTGGCTCTGTCAGTAAGATGCACTTGGCCCTGTGATCTGCTTTGGGATGTGAACAGGGAGAATCAGGGGATCACAGAATCATTATGGTTGGAAAAGTCCTCCGTTATCATCAGGTCCAATCATTGCCCCAGCACTGCCAAGGCCACCACTGACCCACGTCCCCAAGTGCCACATCCACACGGCTTTTAAACCCCTCCATGGATGGGGACTCCGCCACCGCCCCGGGCAGCTGTGCCAGGGCTGGACAACCATTTTGGTGACGAAATTTTGTTTTCCCCAAGTCTGATCCAAATCTCCCCTGAGACAACCTGAGGCCATTTCCTCTTGTCCCTTGTTCCTTGAGAGCAGAGCCCAACCCCGCCCCCCCTCCCGGCTGCCCCCTCCTGTCCGGGAGTTGTGCAGAGCCAGAAGGTCCCCCCTGAGCCTCCTTTTCTCCAGGCTGAGCCCCTTTCCCAGCTCCCTCAGCAGCTCCTGGTGCTCCAGCCCCTTCCCCAGCTCCATTGTTCTTCTTTGGATGTGCAAAGCCTATTACCTCCATAAGAAATTGATCCAAACATAGCTGAAAACAGAAAAATTATCCTCAAAAATTATGATCAAGGAAGATCGAAAAGCAAAGGCTATGTGCGTGCTATAAAATTAAATAGTTAGAGGAAATTTCCCAGACTTTTAAATCTCAGTTCCTGGGCAAGGAATACTTTCCAACATGCATTTTGTGAGGGTCCACACAGAGAGGACTAAGAAATCTTATAATGGATGTGGCCAAACGTCATGAATTGGCTTTAGGGACAATGATCAGTCAGGGAATATTTAATTTACCATCAGACATATCACCAAGATTGCCCCAGGAGGAAGGTGGGGGTGATCTAAATGTTCCCTTTGGTTTTGTATGATTTCAAAGAAAAAAGTAAAGTTCCAAATGCTCACATCAGATTTACAAAACATGAGGAGAAAGTGATATCAGATTAAAACTTCTGCTGTTCAGGTAGCATAGAGAACAGAAGACAGACACTTTCAAAAGAGTTGAAAAATTATTTGAGTAACGAAATAGAAGCATTATTAATCAGTTTTGACAGATGAGAAACTACAGTACAGAGACATTAAATCCAGAATTTTGTGTCTCATTTATGTATGTATAGATATATAAATTTATATATGAGAGCTCCTGCTGCTATAGAGGACTCAATGCAACCGGGCAAGTTTCTAAAGAGCACAGTATGCTGCAAACATGGCCTTAAGCTGCACAATAAAAGCTGAGTGCGGTTGATGGCAGTAGAAAAACATGAAAATGTTCCATTTGAAATGTCTTCTTGTTGAAAAATGTTTCTTAAATTGGAGTTTTCTATAGGAAATGTTCTTATGAGAAAAATGGCTTCCATTTTTGGCAACTGAATATTGGCCAGAATTCAATTTTTTTTTCCCCAGCTGTTGGCTTTCTGACAAAATTTTAAATACATTCCAAGGCAAGGCTATATGAAAATGCAGAATTTCAAGTTTTTGTCTAACTGCTGTTTTAGAATAAAACACCTTTTCTATCTGCTAGTTATTTTTCTTTCAGGGAGGCACCAAGGAAGGGGGTGAGTTTGTTTGCTGAAAAGCCTTTTTGAAAAGGTGATGGGCCCTGCGAAACTCGTCCTTAAATTACTCATGCCCAAGAAAATGTTGGCAAAGCCATGAATTACGCTTGGCTTTTCCAAGCAAAAGGCCAACACCTTTCTCTTGATCTCGTGCAACATCCCATGGAGATTATGGAGCAGAAAATCAGGATTAAAAATTCATGTTCTTCTTCAGTTGCCCAACACAACATCTCAGAGCACCTTGAAAGGGAAATTTCTGTACATGCCATCAGTGAATTCCCTTTTTACCAATGGAGAAGGCAGACTCCACCCTGGTAGTACTTTTTTGTGTTTGCTTTCATTCTGCAAGGGTTCTGGCTGATAATTTTGGGTTGGATCAGGGGGATTGAAGGAAGAAGAAGGGCTGCAGCACTCCAATATTTTCCCCTGTATAGCATCACTTATTAAAATCCTGTTGTCCTGACCATTGTTGCTGCCATTGAAGTCTGGTTTATTTACTTGAAAATCTGATTTGTTTCATTTTATTACTGTGTTTGCCAAGTAACTGATATCAGATTCTGCAGGAAAGAGCTGCCATTTACCAGCAGGCTGTGATGGCTCTGACACGGTCTGCAGGACCGGCTCCGAGGCTTGCTCTGCCCCGGGGGCTCGCGCAGAAATAAGATTACTGGCAATAACTGCTTCAACTGCTTTGAATAACAGACACAACTCAGAGAGCATAAAATTAGCATAAACACAGCATCAGTGTGTTCCCTCGGCGGATACGAGACAGGCAGGATATGGAAAATTGACTGAAATGGGGTCAGGCGCTGCTGAAATCGGAAAGGCAGGAAGCGCTGCCGAGCAGAGGGGTGGTGGTGCTGCTAATAAATAAATAAATAAAAAAAATGATAGCCATGAGGTTTTAATGATAACACATTTGGAGGGGTGGGTATTAAAAATGGAGCATCGATGGCAGAACACCCAAAATGTTGTATTTCCAGGGAAGCTACTCTTCGCTGTCCTTTGGCTTTTCACTCCTGATTGGGTAGAGGGAGGGGGAAGAAATAGCAATAATGATAACAGAAATAACAGCAATTTCCTGTAGTAAATTTCCTGGCTTGTTTTTTGTGGGGGGAAGGTGGAAAGAGAAAAGATGAAGGGAGGGCGCAGGGTGATAATTTGAGGACGATGCCCTAGATTTGCTAATGAGTGGCATCAAGTATTTTGCAGCACTCCTATCTCTTTTTATTTATCAAATATTAAAATGGGAGATGCTTCCTGACACACTCAATAAAGAAATACATTAGGAAGGGAAGGCACAGCAGCTCTGATTTTGCAGTTTTTATAATGAGATATTGCAGATACCACTTGGAACAGATTTACCCGTGGAGCTCTGGATTTCCAAGCCCTCAGACCTGTTCATACAGAGAGAGCAGGAACCAGCACATGCTTATAATCAGGAGTTCCGCAGCAACCCAAAGTACTGAAAAAGACCCATAGTGAGTGTGTTTATCTCATAACCAGCATGAGATTCAGGATATTGTTTTCAAAGCAATGTCTCCTCCTTTGAAGAAGAGATGCCAGAGGAGGGTAATCCACACTGGTGGAGCTTAGGTGGTTTTCACTCAAGAAAGAAAATGTTTAGGACTCTGTTCACTCTTCTCACTGCTGGGAGTTTGTCCTTCAGATGAAATGGGGACTCTCTCCAAATCTCAGGATCAAAGCCCTTTATTGAGCCAAATTACAGAGTAGAGCCTGGGACACATGTTCAGAAAAACTTGCACCCATAGGTACTTCAGACTGACAACATTCCATGTTTCAATGACCTTTAGTGAAAGATAAAGAAAATGAAAAAAAAATTCCCAAAATTTGTCAAAGATCGTTTGGGAACTTTGTTTATCTTCCTTTCTCTCTTTTGTTCTCTTTCTCCATCCTACTCACTCTCTCCTGCAGAAGCTTTTTCAAGGCCTTGGTAGGGAACATTGGGGTGTTGTCAAACACAAATATTTGCCTGAAAAATGATTTGTTGATGGTCAGGAATATTATATGAGGTTTTCAATGTCACAAGTGAAAGGGAACACTCAGAGGTGCATGCTAACTTTAGCAAACCACCTTCAAGACAATAAACTGTGCCCAAAGATAGAGGAGAAGGAGTCTGGCCAAGAGCAGAGTATGGCATTAATTTTTTTTTTTTTACTGAGGTTTCTAGTCACTCGTATGAGGAAATGAGGTCTAGACAACTGTGGAGAGAGTTTTAACATTCTTGTCTTAATTTTTAAATTATCATTATTATTATTATTACTATTTTCATGACTTTTATAATTTCCTGAATTGAAATAGGGTCAGAGAAGACTCTGAGAAAAAAGTACTGCCAGCCTAGCCAGCACTTGCCTTAAAAAAAATTAAAATCCTGCTATTGTGAGGTTTGAAGGGCAACAAAATTTACGAGCAAGCTTTGGATGTGAACTGAAACCCTTGACAGTGTGCCCTTGTCTACAAAAATAAGCGCCAATGACCCTCTGTGCCTTGCTGGTAGATCCAGAGGAAAGGGCAAGTTTCAAAAGGCCCGGGAAACTAAACTACTTTTTGCCCCTTAAAGGTGGTCCTTTCAGGTCAGAGGGAAGCCACGTGTCTGTGGAGCACGGCTCTAGCATGCCTGGGGACAAATACAGGACTTTGTTCTCCCCAAGGCATCAATCCAGCATCTCTCACCAGCACCACATCCGTTGAACAAATAAGCAGATGAATGTACCAGAAGAACACGTGAGAAAAAACAAATCAGACATATGAAACAGCTTGGAGTCCAGCCATGATTTTCCTATGGAAAAAAAACTTCATTCCAGTCTCCTTCTCACAAAGGACCTTTTTCTCTCTTTCTGTTGGGGTTAAACAGCATTTAATTGATTTATTCAGTAATAGAACTGATTCTGATGATAGTGGCAGGACTAAGCCCTCAAAGACTGCAGCTTGCTGGCACATCACGGTCCTCATTCACGGAGCTTGACTGCAGCTCCTGTTTAGATGCAGAGTAGCCGTAGGCTCTCTCCACAATCCACAGGATAGGATAGGCTTCTCCAGAGAGTGGTGCACTACTGGCCTGAGCTAAATTGCTCCCTGAGAGCACTTTTCACATGGACTGCAACTGGAATTGTTGGTGACTGTGTGGGATACCAGTCAAGTTTAGTTTATCGGTAGAAATACCACCTTAGCAGTCAACACTCCCATTGTCTCTTGCTCCTTCCTGTCTCCACTTGAGAGTCTCTGGTATCAAACATGAATGAAAATATGGATCAAAAGCTTTGCAAATCGGATCATTTTAGTTTGGTTCTTTTTTATTTTTTTCACAGAATCATAGAATGGTTTGAGTTGGAAGGAACCTTTGAGATTATCTCATTCCACCTCCCTCTCATGGGCAGGGACACCTTCCACTATCCCGGGTTGTTCCAAGCCTTGTCCAACCTGGCCTTGGACACTTCCAGGGATGGGGCAGCCACAGCTTCTCTGGGCAACCTGTGCCAGAGCCTCCCCACCCTGACAGAGAAGAACATCCAACCTGAACCAACCCTCCTTCAGCTTCAAGGTCTTTCATGTGTCTTGGCTTTACCTAAACAAGTCCTGGTCAAATACAAAGGCTTGCAACCTTTACAATCATCTTCATCTTCACTGCATTGAATTCTCATGTATATAAATCCATCCTTGAAGAATTTGGCTGAAAACTAGACCTCAAGTGAGATGATTAAAAAGATGTTAAAAATGGTATCACCCATTTTCAAAAATTATCTAAATATTGGAGTTCATCTCTCTGTGCTTCCCTCTACCAGTCTCTCACTCACACTGGCCATTTTTACATGTACTCTTTCCTTATTCCAATAGAAAATAAATACACAGCTTAAAGAAGAGTTTAAATTTTCACTGAAGGATTTATTTTAAAGGAAATATCACATAATAAACTTCTGCTTTCTGTTACCAGCCAGCTCCAAGTAAAAGCAACACTTGCTAATCTCCAGTCCTCCAAATACGATCTAATTTTGATTTGGGACCATCAAATAAGGTAAAGAAACAAGATTAAAATGACTTTAGAAGATCACTGAAAACATCCATTTGTTGAAGTACTATGAGACTTCCATAAACATTTTTAGAAGCTGTTAATGCCAGTCTCTGTATCAATTAGATTTGAGTAAGAAATCAATTGTCCAAATAAGACTGATCCAACATTCTTAGTTTTTGGTGATTAATAAGGTGTCAGTCCTAGAGAGACTTATTTGCCTGCCTTTTCAGCTCTCTTGAGCACAAATATATACTGTACAAAGCCATAAGTACATTTTTTGCAAGGCTTGAAACTCAATTTGCTTTTTTTTTTTAATCCTCACATTTCCATATGTTGAAATTAGTTGAGATCTGCAGGAGTGTTTAGAAACTTTTCACTTAAACTGCAGTTCTGGAAAAAGAAAATTAAAAACATACACTTTTAATTGGATGAATACCATGGGAAAAAGAAATAAATTAGCCTACTGGTCTCCTGAATGTTGTTCTGAATATGAATGAAGTAAATAACAGCAATTTCCTCATTCACAGGAATGTTTGGATGATAAATACAGTCATGAAAGGTGGGGGTCGGAATTTTCTTCAGGGAACAAGTGACAGGACAATAGGAAATAGCCCCAAGCTGCCCCAGGGGAGGTTCAGGTTGGACATCAGGAAGAATTTTTTCATGGAAAGAGTTGTTAGGGATTGCAAAAGGCTGCCCACAGGGTGAGTGGTGGAGTCACCATCCCTTGAGTTGTCCAAGGAATGCCTGGACGTGGTACACAGTGCTCTGGGCTGGGTGAAAAGGTGGGGATTGGTCACAGGTTGGACTCAGTGATCTTGGAGGTCTTTTCCAACCTAAATGATTCTGTGATTCTGTGATTAAACTCAAAACTGTTGACATCCTACCAAACGTGTTCTGGAAAGCAAACTTTCATTGTTATGACACAATGCCATTTAATATCTGATTTCCAATGATCTGATTAATTCCCTCAGATGTCTGCTAATCTTCCTTCATGTAACTTTTCCTGCTGAAAATGACATCAGCCACTTGCTAGTGAGCAGCTTGGTACAAAACAGAGGATCATAATCAGGTGGTACTTGGCCAAGCTGCCCAAATAAACACCTTCTTAATTATTCTTAGTCCTGATGATGATGGTAGACTCAAGCCCTTGGTTCCACCTATGTTTGTGAGCGATCCACAGCTTTGGTAAAAGCTTTGCCTTTATTGGATTTATGTCTTGTATCAGGCAGGCAATGAATCATCAGCCATCACAACTATTCAATATAATAATTTAATTTAATAATTTATAATTTAATCTCTAGAACTGAAGTCTCTGGCAATATAAGTTACCTATTCCATGTTTAGAAATCAGTTTAAGTGGGGCAAGGCATAAGAATCTGATGAAAGGGCTGTAGCACAGACACAAATAGAGTTATTTATATAATTTAAACAATATGAATGTCTACAAAACAAAGAAATCAGCACCTCCAACAGGAACTGAATGTAGCCTCACATCATAAAGTGAAAGGAAACTAGCATTAGTTTATCCATTATTTACCAAACTTTTTTTATTTCTATTTTGGCTCAGATAAGTTCCATTCTGTCCAATAAATATATATAGGCTCATTTTCCACATATCAAATGATGAATATGACCCAGTGAAAATTTCTCAAAGTTCTCACTTCTGACACTTTCTATATCATTGCTAATTTTTCCAGAAACTTCCATCATCAGCATTTTCCTGAGTTTATTCTATTGTCTATTCATTATAGACTTCTAGAAATCTTCTAAAATCAGTAATGAGAAGTAAAGGTTCTTGGACAGGATGAGCGATCCCCTTTTAAAATATGTGTCAAAGGTTAGAAAAATTACTCTGAGGAAGTGTTTATTTCTTTCCATTGACTATAAAGAGGTGCTGGAGAAGAAATTTGGTCTGATGTACTAATTTTTAGCACAAACTAAAGTGAGCCAAGTTTAATGACATCACTCATTTATGTCTGAATATCTTTAGTTCTTCTACCATCACTGCACTGCTCTACCACTTGTGGAAAAACAAGGAATGGAGCCTAAGGCAGCAAAAACACCACTTGTTTTCTCTGAGGTTGAAGGTGGTAACTCTAAGGATGTCCAGATATTGATCAAGCGAAAAAAACCACAGAACAAAGTACATTTTCATTGTTCTTGTTCATTTTATTGCTAAATTTCCTGGCTCTGTGGTGAGTTTGTTGAGACCTGAACTGGTTCTTTCTGTATGCAGAGATATTCACTCCTGCTGAGGCTCTTACATACTTTTTTTATTTATTTTCTAGTAATTAGTCTGAACCACTGACTCAAACAGAACTAGCCAAGTGAAAAAGAAAATATAACAAAGTCCCCCAATATGTTGCCTTGGCCTGGGGCGATAGGCAGCTGACGGCTAATGGGACAGATGATGCTCCTCTTCTCAGTTCATCCATTTAGCTGCTTGTTTAAGGCACAAGAATGTCTCTGTGTCTTGACCCACACTTTGACATTTGAAACTTTCATATGTGTCTTGCTCAAGCTGGACAGATATTTTTTCCTGACCTTTGGAAAACACCAGTTTTTCTCCAAAACTCGAAAGCTGTAGTATTTTGCTTTGCAAATACAGACATGACACCTTTCAAAATTAAGTGAGATGTGCTTTCCTCTCTTTCTCCAGAGGTTCCAGGGATGTCTGCATCTCTGAATGCATCGCAAGCTGCTCTCCCGGGAAAGCAAAAAATGCAAATGGCAGTTCCATCATCAGTAAATGTGGGAGAAGCAGCATGGAGTTAAAGAAGGAGAGAGCAACCTGGATTCTGTAAGGGATGATGTCATGCATTAATGAGACTTTACAAACAGAATTAGCTGGGGAGAAGGGGGAAGAATAAGAACCTGCAACCAGGTAGCCACCAGATAAAGGCAACTATGGCTGCTTCTGTGGTCCAGTTTTTCTCTCCTGGGACAGATGTCAATCACAGGTGATGCAATTTGCCTGTTGGAGACATCTCTGTCCTCTTTGGGAATTAGCTGAGATCAGATGGAGGAGTTTAAGGCAGATAAAATTTGATTACATTAATCTGAGCCTTAATTTGTTAGTTCTATCAAAGCTGGGAAATGATCTATAATCTGGGGCCATAGATGTCTGGAAATTTAACAGTGGGGAATTAAAGTCACTGAATGAATAAATGGGGATGGCTCCCTTATGCTTCTGGCTTACTAAAGGCTTTACACACTGGAAGATATTCCACTTCTATTACTTATCTAAATAATAGTTTAGTATAAGCTGTTAGGAGGTGGTTTATATTAATAACTTCAAGGCACAGGGCTTTTTAAAACACATCAGATGTCCCCACTGCACTTGTCACGTGTCCCACCTATTTTTTTCCTACTCCCTGCCCTCTGGTACATGTCAGTGCTGCTCCCGAGGTCAAACAGAGTGAGAATCTGATGGCAGGAATCAACACTGATTTCCACATTGGCTGTGTTTATTTCTGTTCATTCCCTTGGGGACTTTGAGGTTCGTCTGTTTTGTTTTCTTCTCTTCTCATTTTCTTCCAAGGAACTTTGCTGCTGCCTGTAAGGGAGAAAATCCAGCTTTGCTGGGCAAAGGGGAGCTCGGGGGCTCCCTGAAAATGTTGAAAACTCTTTGCATTCCTGAATATTTGCTTAAGAAAAGTCAGATTACACAGCTGAGTGTTGGCTGTGCAAAAGGATTTGCACCTTGCAGGTACAAAATACCTTCCCACCATCCCTTCCAGAGCTCCAGTACTGTCCCCAATGCACAAACTCTTCCCCTTCAAGGCAGAAACTGGCATTAGAAATCTAATCCACAGGAAGTTGTGTCAGCAGTCCAGTAAATCACCAGGATCCACTCCTACTTCATAAAATGGTGTAGACTATCTCTTAACTGTGCCTCTGGTACAGGATTCCCACTTTGTTCCTCCAAACTCTTCTTTATCCTTACACCCTCCAGTCTCCCCACTGGACAGGAAAATCCCAGGCCTCTGAGAGGAGATGCTGATGGAAGAAAAAATTGTAACTGGTCTACTCATCCTGTTTTGAAATGAGTGAGGCCAGTAATTCAAAACCACCATCAGTGTTGAGGTGTCTGACCCAAAATTAGTAGGGGAGACATGCAGTGATTGATATTATAGACCATAAAATGACTGAATGGGTTGGGTTGGAAGGGACTTTAAAGATCATCTAGATCCAACTCCCTGCAATGGCCAGGGACACCTTCCATAGACCAGGTTGCTACAAGGCTCATCTAACCTGGCCTTGGACACTTCCAGGGATGGAGCAGTCACAGCTGCTCTAGGAAACCTGTGCCAGTGACTCTCCACCCTCATCATGAAGAATTTCTTCTTTATCTCCAATCTAAACCTACTGATTTTCAGTTTTAAACCACTGTCCATTGTCCTATCACTACAGACACTGCAAATTATTTCCCTCAATCTCTACACCATTTTCAGGATTAACTTCAGCTTCAATAACTGTACAATAACAGTATGCCCATCTGACTTAAAGGTGCTGCAATCCCAGTGTGGGTGTCCACAACAAATCCTGAAAAAGGCAGCCGCTCTTGACAGAGACCCCAGTTGGGGGTCTAATCCCAGAAACACCTGAAATCAGCAGAAAAGTATGAAAAACTCTGCTTCTAAAATCTGATCTCTCAGGAAAAATGGGAAGGAGGAAAAGTTTTTACTAACTCCCTGGGAGTTCTTTTTTTTTTTTTTCTCTGCTTGAAGGGTAGGTAAAAGGACCGGATTTACTCTTTAATCACTAAACTCAGTGATGCCTGTTTCTACCCCTGCCTCCTGCCCTTTCTCCCTCTGAGTCTTCACTGTCCATCACTTTCCCCAGACCAAGCTCTCAATTTATCTTTTATTTGCCCAGCTTTGCCAGCTCTTACTCTCACCCAAAATTTTGCCTCACAGTGTGCCTGGGACAGCTTTCAATTTCGATTTTTTTTTCCTCCTTCTTTCACTGCTTTTTAGTGTAAACTGAACTGCTGAAGCCAGAGCAAAGTCATCAGTTTTTGGAGATTGTCACCTGAGATCACCTTTCTGCCTGCAAACTCTCATGTTACCTGGCAAGAACAGGTTCTTACTTTTGCTGCTGGATTAAATGTACTGTAACTGCTGCCACCAACAGGACATTTAACAAAAATAGATGTTTTTCCACCCACTGCTCAAACAGCTCGGTCTCAGAAAGAGATAATGAATAGATTAGAAGAATTTACATTCTAATATCAGTTTATTTGCTGTAACAAGCTCCCTTCTGTACAGTCTCTCTCACAACTGTCCCTCCAGACAATCCAAGTGGAACACGCAGCTTTTTCTCATCCAGACTGCAAGAGGCATCTGAAACCTTCTTATTTTAAATATGCCCATTTTACACAATGCACAAGGAAAAATAACAATGCTAAGAGAAAGGAGAAATGATGAAAACACAATAAACACTTTCAACTGAATCACTGATGACTATGACTTAAAGTCGCTATTTTTAGTGAAGAAGTTGAGCAGTAAAATCTGCTTCCCAGTGTTGAAAAAAAAGCTCTGTTTTGTGCCTGCAAGTCCTTCTGCTGCCTGATTATTGATTTTCCAAAACTGGCTGCCTCAAAGTGAGAATTCTATCAGGAGTTCACAAGTTGCAGCACCGTGTTCGTACAAAGTGATGAACATTGTTTTTCACATGCTTTAGGATTCTTATGGGCTGTAGTCTAAGTTTATCCCCAAAAGTTTAAATGGCTTTGCTGTCTCAAAAAAGGGAATTTCCAGAGAAATATAAAGCTAAGGAATTTTTTTGCTATAAAAACAAGATGCAAAAAAGCAAATTTCATATTAATTTTTTCTAAAAACATAAAAAAGAAAAGGAAAAGAAATATTTAAAAAATCATAAGAAATCGGGAAGAAATAAAATTGAAATAAAAACATGGACTTAACTGCAATTTTATATACCAAGAAAATGATCCTGTCAATGTACTGCTTTGGTGAATATATCCAAACTCTCTCTTGTACTAATAAAAACCAGAGTATTACAACTCTTAAAAGTCAGTTTGATTTCTTCTTTGTTTTTTTGTTTTTAACACAAACTTGTCTCACTACATTTAACTCAATGTAAGCTACACAGAGGAGTTTCCCTTTGACTCTGGCTGGTTTTCAGGGTTCCAATTAACCCCAGATCCACTGAAATTCAAAGCCCTTCTGAGTAGGGTGAAGGCATGTTTATTTTCATTTTGGAAGGAATGCTTCCCATAAAAATAACTGGAACTTAAATTGCTCTGCCATGTTGTCATTTAATTTTGTGGAGGAGAATTTAATGGGGGATTTGGATACCTCATAGTTCAATTTGCATGTCGTTGAGATTAAGGAAATTATTGTGAGGGAAGGCAGGATGAGGGCATAGAGCACAACAGATAATCTGGAATGATTCTTTATTCAGCATTGGAACAACAGTGCTGAAACAAGGCACTATTGTGGAGTTGCCATTGGACTGAAGCCTATTTCGTTCAATTTCCATGTACAGTGAAATTGCTCCCAACTCCCTCAGGCAGCTTTGCAGATCTGCTCAGGGATACTGAGGAAAATTAATCTGAATTAATTTTAGAAGTGGATTAGTTCAACTAAATTAAAACACCGTGTGGACTCTCTCATTCAGAATTAAAGTGGCTTTAATTCAGTTTTGCTTCATTCAGTTTAACATTGGATGAAGCAACAAAGTTTAGGCTCCTTTAGATTGATGTGCAGCTGATTGCAATTTAAATTCCCACATTCAATTATTTTGGAATTATTGACTATCTCTTCATAAACAATAATTTAGTTTCCATGACAGATAGAACATGGGACAAAAAGATCACTGTTCACAGATGGGACATGGACAGCAAGGTGGATTCCTCTCCCACTCCAGCTTCTCTCAGCCTCTGCTCAGGAGGAACCTGCAGGAAGGACCTCTCAGCCCTGTTGTAGATTCAATCCTAAGGTTTCTTCCCAGCCTTGTTAATGGCATGGTTTAGCAATAGCGACAGTGTGAAATTGACTAATTTTTCAAGCCTTTTTTATTAGAAGAATAGTTACAGCTTCCAAGTCACTTGTGACATGCACTGTATTTGCAGTGCTGGCTTTCTATGCCATTGAAATTCTCCAGAGCCTCCTGCTCCTCTCACCTCTTCATATGAATCATTATATTTAAAAAAATATGGACTAGTTTAATCAGAGAAGGCAGCAAAAGAGAAAACTTATTCAAATACCTTGGGAACATAAACAGACCTGTTTTCTCATGGACAAATTCCCCACTTTCTAGATGTGAGAGACCATAGTCATGTTGATGGTGGTGTATTGCTGATACACGTCAACAAGAAAATAGGGCAAATCAACTAAAAAAACCCTGACTCACATTAAATCAATTAAAGGTATTCTCCATCTGGTTCTACCCAAGGGGTTTGTACTGATTTAACTAAATTGGTTTCTAAACTGATTTAGTTAAATTGGTGCATAAACAGTGGATAGAACAGCCAGAAGAATGTACAAAAGAGTCGAAGTAAGTCAAACAAACCCAAGTGAGGATAAGAGGTGCAGTGAAGTAGTTGAGGAAGAGATTAAGTGGCAGCATAACCTTTAGGGGTTATGTGGAGGGATTCTGAGCAGAGCTGTAAATCTGACAAAGATGTGGACATCTGTCTCTGCCAACACCGGCTGTCAGCCTTAAAGCACTGGGAGGTGCAGAACTGAAGTGGGAAATCTGAGGAACATGCTCAGAAACGTCCAGAGTGGTGGCACTGAAGATGCTGATGTACCTGGAGCTTCATCCAGGCAGTGCTGACCTACAGAAAACAAAAAAGATAGAGACAGAAGTGTATATATCATAGAATCACAGATGGTTTAGATTGGAAAGGACCTTAAGGATCATCTCATTCCAACCCCCCTGCCATGGGCAAGGACACCTTCCACTATTCCAGGTTGCTCCAAGCCCCGTCCAACCCGGCTTTGAACTCTTCCAGGGACTGGGTCTCAACAACTTCTCTGGGCAGCCTGTACCAGGGCCTCACCACCCTCACAGGGAAGAATTTGTTCCTAATATCCAATGAAACTCTACCCTCTTTCAGCTTAAAGCCATTAAGTGGCTGTATTTAAGGAGGGTGGTTAAGAAATGCACAGTTGGAGATGTCAGAGGTGACAGAGAAGAGGTAAAGGCAAGAGCCATTCCTGGCTGAACTTTGGTACAAGGAGGTAATCTCATGGCTAAAACTATTCCTAGACAGCCAAAGTTCAGATCCTAGAATTGCTACTATCAGGCAGTAAAGGAAGCATCTTGTGCACCTATCTCAGTGCGTCTGCAGTGGTCACCACTGTGGTGGAGTTGGAACTGCTGCCAGTGTGGCTTAGACAAGGGAACTGAGCCCTTCTTAGTCAGTTCCCAGGTATATTTTAGGACTTAGCATCAACTATGAACCATTTCCTTGCCCATGGAAGCTGGGTTGGAGCTAGATGGTCTTAAGGACCCTTCCAACCTAAGCCATTCTGAGATACAATGATTCCCAGCGGGCAGTTTGGGTGTGATCACATTGTTCTGAAGGCTTAAGAGAGTTTAATCACAGAGTCCCAACCAGACAATGCCAGATGGCTCCAGAGCACAGAGTGTCCTGGAAAGGTTTTATTTACTAGTATGGATGTGGCCTTTGTGCCTTCTCTAAATTTAACTTGGAGCCCTATCTTGCATGTATTTTGTGTACACGTGTGCAATTTGGGGAATAGGAGGTGGAAGAGCCAGTTGTAGATATTCAGAATGTCCAAGATCTGTTACATTAATTTTGGCTCCCTATCCTTTCACACCGAGGAAAGAACCAATCACAGATCCTGTTCCTATGAATGAGTTTTTACGGGGTGTTATGTTATGTTTTCCATCTCACTTGAGTTAAGCAAGAGATGAAGAAGTTGTTAAGATCATGCATCACTAACTTGCAGAACTGCTTCACCAAATCACCCCTGGGTTTGGGATTACAATTGCAGTAAGTGCCAGCATTCTCTATTTCTTTTCATGACTATTCAAATTATAATTTCCCTGGGCACAAGCCCAGTTTTTATACAACTTTTGGACAACACTGAGGACATCATCAGTGTTTATGATGATGGGACAGAGAGGAATTATGCATAGCATTAAACTTCCCGATGTTTCCTGATTTGAGGTTGCAGTCACATGACCAACAATATTTCTTTTCTGTTCAACCCCCATAAATCCTCTGGTTGACACATTGCAAAGACCCACGGACAGGTTTGGGTCTTCCTGCTTCCCGTGCAAGCCAGCTTCCTTCAGTCCACAGTGCTGGACACACACAGTGCTAAGACTGGTCATAAATGTCATAGTATGTGGTATGGGGCTGTGTTTTGGGTTTGTGACCTAAGAAGCGCTGATACTACAGGGATGTTTTAGTCACTGCTGAGCAGCACCTTCAATAGGGTCAACGCTGCTTCTCAGACTGCCCCACCAGTGAGTAGTCAGGGTGTGCAAAAGAAGTTGGGAAGGGACACAGCTGGGACAGCTGACCCCAACTGACCCAATATTCCAGACCAAATGGTGCCATGCTCAGCAATAAAGTCTGAGTGAAGAAGGAGGGAGGGTGGGGGATGCTCAGAATTATGGTGTCTGTCCTTCCAAATAACAGCTATCGGTGATGGAACCCAGCTTTCCTGGAAATGGCTGAGCATCTCCCTGTTGGTGGGAAGTAGTGAATGAATTCCTTGTTTTGCTTTGCTTGTGAGCAAAGTCTTTGCCTGTGACTGTCATTATCTCAGCCCAGGAGGAGTTTTCTCACTTTCACTCACTCTTTGGGATTATCAGATGGATGCCAGCTGGAGTGGTCTGAGACAGCACAAACGGCCTTATAAAGAGACAATTACAAACTTATTGACTCACTGTAGTCCAATAAGATCCACATTTGAAGCTGAAAGAGCAATTTAGCTTATCCCAATATATACACTGGGAAACTCTCTGGTCTCTGTTGCCTAAGTGTAGGTTGAGGTTGTCCTGACAGACTTCCAGCTGTCTCCGGAGATGGGTATAGGTGTCCCTTAAGTCCAGTGTTATGTCTTCTGGGCCCATGAAGATATCTCTCAGATATTTAAAATGGCATTATATAAGTAACTGCAAAGGCAGTCGAATTCCATTTATGGAATTCCATTGTGATTTCCTTCGACTAGAATGGGAGCTTCAACACTTAGACCATATCTATACACCTGTGCAGGTGCATATGTATTTAAATGTAGAAGTTTGGACCTAGAGCTGAATCCCACTTGTGCGATATCCGGAAAATAAGTTAATTCCCATGAATTCTTGTTGCCTCATAATAACATGCAGATGATATTCACATAAATTCACATCCTTGCACTCTGTCAGGTACCAGATCTGATTCCTCAGGCCCCTGCCCAACAAAGCCTTAGGCAACAGAATTGTTATTCTCATGTACATTTTTTTACCTGCTACTGTGAAAAAAATTAGTGTTCCAGTCCTTGAGCCATGGCTTTGCAAAGCCTGTGCCATCCATACCTAGGATAAGACAGACTCATACACAACAGAGCTTCTGGGCAGAGTAGAAGGAGGCAAATATTATCTGAGACATGACCATAACACACAGAGAGTCTGTCAAGCCTCTTGGAGAGATCCAAAAGGCATAAAATACTTGGGGAAAACTTGCTTTCGGCTCCAGAACTGGTTTCTACCTCTGCTGTTCCTCCTGGGCAGGATGTAGAGTATACAAAAGTGATGATATGCATCCTCTATAGGTCAGACCATTAAAGACTTGTCCCAGCAACAGACCCCCACCAGCAGGGACTCCTTCCAGCCTCCACATCCTTGGCACTGACAGAGAACTCTGCTTTCTGTCAGTGTATTTGTGCAGTGACACATATTCTCTAGTGATTAGATTAACGTTGGCAAAGGCAATATGAAAAACCCACACAGATTACCACTGTCACCCGCAGTAATTACATTTATTCATTTCCATTTAGCCAAGTTTTTACAAGCTGAGCAAGGGGCCAAATAAGCAATAAACACAGAGGCAAGAAATTAAAATGCTGATCCGTTCACTGTGAAAACAATCAAACTATCATCTTTCTTTAGGCAGCTCATTCATCATCCAAGAGGGCCACAGTGTGCCGATATGGAGGGCTGGAAATCTAATGTTATTACATGTAAATTCACTAACATGAAATTACTGCCCCTGATGTGATTTTACTAATAAATTAGTTCATTTCTACCTTTTTGCAAGAGACTTTAGGGACCGTGGAGAATTGTACATGAGTCTCGGAATCTCGCCTGCTTTATTTCAAGTGAGCAGACAGTTTAGTTCCTCCCTCCACCACCATCCCCTACTTCACCCTATGGCTCTTGCCTCGGCACTGTTTCATTAGGGGATAAATAGACAGTCAGATTTTTACTGTCCTGGGACCAGTTTATTGCCTTGGGTCCAGGAGAAGCATCAGAGGTTGGAGGGTTCCTGGCTTTGAATTTTGCTGCTGTGTCACTGATTGGGAGAAGCAAATATCATAGAATCATAGAATGGTTTGGGTTGGAAGGGACATTTAAGGGTCATCAACCTCCCAGCATGGGCAGGGACACCTTCCACTAGACCAGGTTACCTAGAGCCCCTTCCAACCTGACTAATGCTTCCAGGGATAGAGCATCCACCACCTCTCTGGGCAACCTGTGCCAGTGTTCCACCACCCTCATTGTATTTTTCTTTATATCTAGATAAAATCAACTCTATTTTAGCTTAAAACCATTATCCCTTGTCCTTGTGCAACATACCCTGCTAAAAGTTTCTCCTCATCTTTCTTATAAACCCCTGTTAGTTCCTGGAAGGTCACAATAAGGTCATGGTTCTGCCTTAGTTGCACATGTAGATGTGGCACTTAGGACATGGTTTAGTGGTGGACCTGGCAGTGCTGGGTTAATGGTTGGACTTGATAATTTTAGAGGTCTTTTCCAGCCTTAATAATTCTATGATTCTAAGAGTCAGCAGTGAAAAATCACCTGATGGTGCTTATGAGATCCACCTGGAGCAAATCCACCTATCAAAGTTCCATTTTTACACTGAATAACTTTCAAGACCAGTGACTAGATCATCATGTTTAAACTTTTTCGATTCCCTGCAGCTGCATCAAATTTAAATTTATTTATTTATCTAAATCTATATACTTTCTATATATTTATTTATAATATATTTATCAATTTATAGCATCGAAGGGGGAAGAGAGTGTTTCAAAAGCAGCTGCCTGAAGTCCCACATTTGTTATGTTTTTGTTCACATTGAGTGATGGAGTTATTTCATTTTCCCCCTTTCTTACCCATTCCGTCTCTGTCTTGCATGTTTAGCATCAAGGGCACATCTATATCTAACTACACATGTTTTAAGGTTCTTTGACCAAAGAAAACCCTGAAGAGAATTTGTGTTCAGCATTTCTACCAGATAAATACAGATATTTATCTGCTATAATACAGGTATCAAATAATTAGATGCCTGATCTAGTTAATTAAGCTTTTCCTGCAGCCAGTGGGAAGAAATAAAACTTTTTAAGACGAAAATTTTGAAGCAGATGACTGTGTGGGAATGCCTAAAATAAAAATATGTATCAGTACATATAACTATATATATATGGGAAGTTGGAGTGCCCTTTTGCTGTGACTCTCTTGATTATCTCTACTTAATGCACTTAGTTTCACCAAAACTCATTGGTTCATTTGATCTCTGCACGCACAAACAGCATTATTTTCAAACCAGATGCTAATCTCTAGGAGTGTTCTGATATTTTTTACCTATGAATGGGAATGGGAATAAACCAGATCAAAGTGAAATACCCCAAAATGGCTACAGCATTCGGTGTTAGGACTTCAGCCTGAATTGGTTCAATCTACAAATCCAGTCCTGTGTGCCCAGACTATAAACTAACAGGGACATAGCCCATGTTTTCCTTCTGACTCAAAAAGTTGTCTAAAGCTCACTCTGAATTTTGAGATTCCTGAGTAATGTCAGCTGAACCTCACTTTAGGAAGTAAATTTTAATTCCGGGTCAACACTTCAGCATAACGCAACATTAACTTGTGCAAAGTAATCTCAGGACAAACAGAATCATAGTATTTCATTCCTATCGTGAGGAGTGCAGCCACAGTAAATAACTTCTGACTGAAAAGCCATTATTTCATTACGGAAACAACTAAAATTCCCAATAGTCTTTCTACCCAATAAGCTGATTATCTGTAAATCAGCCAAACTTGCTGTCAATATCGATGAGCTGTTGACAAGTTTAGGAGTTTGTCTTATCTTGATCTTCTTAAAAATGAAATTATACAGTCACAAGGACTTCAATATGTTCAGAGTTTTTATCCAGATCACTGAGATTTACCTACCTGTCAAGGCTGAATGAGGTTGGGATGACAAAATTGGGGGTAGCAATCAAGGCAAGTGTTGTGGTGCAGCAAGGGACATTATTCTGTCCTCACCTGCTCTGAAGCAAATTAGAGGCTTGTTCCGGCCAGGCCTTCAGATTTTCATCGGAACTGAAGTAGCATTAGAAGAGATTTCAGGCTTATAAAAGCCCCAAAGCATCCAATTAGCACCAAAGCGGGGCATGAAGTCAAACAGCAGCTCATGAGACCAGTCCACTCCTGGCGAATCAAAGACTGGCAGTTATCTGGGATATCTAACAGGCCATCTAATCACCAGAGCAGTGTCCAAACTAGCCATGGATTCAAAGAGAAGTCCAGGACTGGGCTGAGCAGCACTGATACGCTTTCCCCTTCTGCTGGAAAACTTTGGCTCCTGCTGACTCAAATGCTGGGATATCTGCGGGTCCACCCCCGATTCTCCATGTGGAGGTGCTATGGCTGAGTTGATGGACGTGCCACAAAGGTGACCACACTCATCCCACCTAACCTTGGGTACCTGAGAGCCCTGACAGATCTGTAGCTGAAGATTAAAAGTGGATGGCAGAAACCTGCAGGCCACCCTCAGTCTGTCCCATCCATTTAACAGAGAATTCCCATTCCAAAGGAACAGACATTGGATTCTCTTAGGCCCTTCTACAGCTTACATTGTGCATATTAAGCCAAGCAAAGCTTGTGCCAAGTAAGCTGAATACGCTGTGATAACAATTAGAGTCCCCTAGGATTGGATTCCAGGGAGGATCTCCTCCAAGACAGGAACAGGTATTCCCATATTGAAAAAATCAGGCTCTCTCAGAGGGCAGGAGAGATGTTTAGGGATGTGACAACCTCAGTTTTCCATTTCCAGTCTGCAGCCAGAGTCATGAGAGCATTTAGTGATGCCAAGGTCTAGAGACGTGGCTGAGGCTGAAGTTTATCTGCACTGAGCCCAGAACAAGCAGCCTTGCTCCTAAATTCCAAATACCCAATCAAGACAGCTGAGAGAGAGTGAGCTTGCAAAAAGGGATGGGAGATTAAGTCACTTGTTCAGTGTCCTGTACCTACTCAGTGGTGAAGCCAAAACTGACTCTAGGCTTTTTGACATCCTGTTCTTTGCTGTATTCATTAGATCACAGTGCCTTGCCGGGAAAAATCTCAACATTCTCATCCTGCTTTGGCCCAAAGTGATCAAACATCACTCAATGCCAATCAAGCCTTGTGAGGTATTAAGAGGAAGCTATGTAAAAGTATCAAGAGATGCTGTGTTTGCTTTTCTTTATCCCTGGATAAATCCAGGAGCCTCTCCTTTGCTGATTTTGTATTATGCATTTGAAAGTGTTGTTGGAGCAGATCAAAACCCGAGGAAGCGAGAGGGGTATTGTTTTGTGCGAGGGTGTTTTGAAGCCTCGGGTTGCTTATACAGTAAAATAAAGCAGTGCTGGCTTCTTTCTTTTCTTGCAAAGATCCTTTAGGAATTAATCTGGCAATTCCAACACCAGAGAAGGGCTCTTCCTTTGCTAATCACCTGGCTTTATTCGGCTCTGAAACTCACTTGGAAGCTCCCTGTGTGTGCATTAACCAAAGGTACAGGATTATGTTTGTTTAATAATACAGTGGTGTCTTGCTGAACAACTGTAATTTCCATGTACTTATTGATCTTAATTTATAATGCCATTAGCTTTCTAAACTGCCATTAACTAATGATGGGCTCTGTAGGCTTAACAGCTCTTTCAAATCAGTTGCTGACAAGTGGGCCCCAGAAGCATTTGTCAAAAGGGTAATGGATCCCTATCAGAGTGGCAATAAATTAGGTTATAGTCTTATCAAATTAAACAATGGATGAAGGAAAATTAGCTATCAATAAAAATCTATAAAGCTGCCCTGATTATTCCCAGTCAATTATATCAATTAGAGATCAAACAGTGAACCCCCTGCAGTACGTTAAATAGAACTAACCGGGGCCAAAGGCGGCCAAATTGTGTTACAAAATGCAACACCACGGGCAGCTGTAGGAGATAATCATTGCTGTCATTGACAAAGGAGCTGCTTTATTAGAAAGCTGGATGTTGCCTGCGGGCAGGCTTCTGGCGAGAGGACAAAGGCTCTGTGATGAGGAAGGGGGAAGAGGCTTGAACCTGGCTGGCAGCACAAGGAGTGTGTTTCTGCCTGATAGCTCCCCCAACTTTTGTCATTTAAAGCAGGGTGGGCTCCATCAGCTTCTGCTGAGCCCTCAGAGAAGTGACTTTGTCAGGACACTCCTTTTCCTCTCTCCCTTTGTTTTTCAGAGCTGTGATGTTGATCGGGTTTTCACAAACAGTACACAGCGCTTTAGAGATGTAAACTTGTAGTGCTGTTTTAGTCCACATTGTAACTTTAGGTAACGACTAAAGGATGGTGCTGACGGGTGATATCCCAGCATCTACTTGACAAAATCCTACCATACCCTAGAAATTTCCTCAGAGATCTGAGTCAGTCTTCCTTTGTCAGACAGTCTTTGCACCCACAGTGAGGAAAAGGTCTCCTGCCCCTTTCGTACTGGGATATAAATGCCAAGCCAACATTGTTTCATTAAATCCATCCCCCAGGACTAGGTTGGAGCGGGCTGCTTGTGACTATGCTGTTTTCTTCTGCAGCTCATGACACACAGGGATTTTTCCTCGTCAGCTGCAGATTGACCATGGGGTCCCGGGATACTGGAAAACGCTCTGAGGCCTGGAGCCCCTCTGCTCTGGAGCCAGGCTGGGAGAGCTGGGGGTGTTCACCTGGAGAAGAAAAGGCTCTGGGGAGACCTTAGAGCCTTTTCCAGTGCCTAAAGGGGCTCCAAGAGAGCTGGAGAGGGACTTGGAAGGGCTTGGAGGGACAGGACAAGGGGGAATGGCTTCCCACTGCCAGAGTGCAGGGATAGATGGGATATTAGGAAGGAATGCTTCACGCTGGTCATTATTGCCAGTAGGAGTAGCACAGTGGAGACATTTTGATTCTTCCTGCATAAAGCGTTAGATTAGATGCAGGAGAAAGCAGGCTTCTTTTTAAAATTAAATACTGTTTTGGTCTCTTCCTTTCTCTTCTAAAGAGACCCATAGACACAGTCATATCAAAACTGAATGCCAGCCAATCTTTACATACAAAAAAAGCAAAGAGATGTAAGAAATTACACTTACAGGCTGAAAAATGAGACACACAAGCTAGGAAATGTTGAAGTTAATGTCACCAAAGTATCCCTAAATCAGCCCATTTGTGATAATACTTCAAAGTATCAGGAAAATTAATCCACAAACACCAGAGGTTTATGTCCAAAAAGGACACAGAGGAGTCCTTTTACTTTATTCGAATAAAGAGAGAGGCCATGGGGCATTCCCCTGGGGTCTCTCCAATTTTTGGAGGTCGCAGCCTCCTTTTTATCCTATTTTCCCTAGTCTCCCGACCGCATTTCCCTCTCTCTTTCCCCACTGGCTGAGGTACTCGAGAGGTACAGACTTCCCAGAATGCCTAATATCTAAAAATTCCCTTTTAATGTGTAGTGCCCCCCTGCCTTGTCAGCCGTCCTTTGGTATGTTTGAAGCTATATATCTCTTTAATTCATCAATCAATGGAATCCTTCTCATTGTCTTTCTTATCTCATAGTGCTTAGCCTTGTCTACCAGCAGGCTCACAGCTTGTTTGTAAAGACAAGTCCTGTATTCCTCTCAAAAGGAAAATTTTTGATATTGTGGTGGTGATTTATAAAATCTTCCATGAGGCTCCTTATTTTTTCCTCCTTTGACCAAAATGGTGGTCCAGCAGCATAAAAATGGCACAGCATGTCATGAACTCGAGGACAGATTTTTTTTCTATTATCACATCAGCTGCTATTACATAAAAGCTTGCCTTTTTTTCCTTTCTTAAATATTATATTTAATCTGGTGGAAGCTGAGCTTTAGGGGTGCAGTCCTCAAACTCGGCATTAAACTCCCAAAGATATCCAGGGTCACCCTAAACTTCACTTTTTCCCCACTGAAATCAGCAGTGCAGGGCTCTGCTTTATGTTCTGCAGCACAAACCTGCAGGTGTCTGCATGTGCACATGCACAGTATTTTTGAAGAATTACAAAACAAAACACACCCTAAACTCACACTTCTTCCAGCAGAGAAGTTTTGAGAGAACAGAAATTGATTGATGTTATTCATATGCACTAAAGAATACTGGAAGGCTTTCAAATACACCGTGATGAGACTAGACTTGACTAGAATACCTGTAATATTTCTTGCTGAGCAAAGCACTTAGTAAATGGGAGTGAAGATGATCAAATTTGGTCCTAAGGGATGCCAGGATATAACTGCTCGAGTTTTTGATCCTGTTCAGGCTTTTGAATGTGCTTTATTATGTGTCTGAGAGTCACCTCTTTCAAGACACATGATCTCCATCCTTTTTGAAACTAGGCATATGTGTCAGTACTTGCAGGGCTGGGGTGTGACTGCACATTGGTTTGTAGTAAAGCCAGAAGAAAAGGAGGAATGGTTTCTGTTGGAACACCCCACTTTGAAATTTCCACTTCAGAAATCCTGGCTGTACGATCAGGATTTCTTTCTGTGGGCAAATGTTGGTATATAAATAAGTATAGGAGTCTCTTTTTCCATTTCCCAACACTCATTAAAACAACAGAGATAAGGAAAACAAAATAAATGTAATTTTCATTCAAATTTTCAGGGTGGAAACATTCTGAAATGGAGTAACACCAAGAAAAATCCATGTGCTGCTTTCAAAAACAGAGATTTTAAGAAAAAAAAGAAAGCTCTGTAATTAAAAAAAAAAAAAAAAGATTTATTTGTCATCCCATCAGGAAGAAATTGTGCACTAAATTTTTGCATGACCTGGGTTAAGAACTGACCCCTTTGTCCCCCCAAAAATGAACTCCAAGCCTTTCTGAATGTAATGACTATGAAACTTTGGAAAGGAGTGTCTGAGAAATCTGTGGAATATCCATCACTGAAAATCTTTCAGAACATGTAAGAAAAGATAAGAAAGAAATTGGAGAGAGAGAGGCGGGACCTTCCTTTGTGGAAGAGCAGATGCCGAGTTGCAATTTTGGAGTAATTTCTAAACTTCTTTTGATGTCTCTGCTCTGTAGATGGTTAAATAAATGCTCAGGATTGGTGCCAGTGACTATGTCAAGACTTATTAGAGGAGCTAAGCCCTTACAAATTGATGGACCCTGACAATATTCACCTGAGGGGGTTTAGAGAGCTGGCTGACATCCTTGGGAGGCCACTCTCCGTCATCTTTGAGAAGCTGTGGAGATCATAGAATCACAGAATCACAGAATCACAGAATAGTTTGGGTTAGAAGGCATCTTAAATCCATCCAGCTGGCAGCCTGTCACAGGTGGAGTCCTCCAGGGTACAGTATTGTTCCCTGCACTGTTTGGTATCTCCACAAATGATCTGGATGATGGGACTGAGGATACCCTGAAGTTTCCTTATGATACCAAACCGAGTGGGGAAATGGACACGTCGGAAGGAAGAGCTGCCCTGCAGGAAGGCCTGGATAGTCTGCAAGTGTAGGCTAACAAGAACCTTGTGAAGTTCGACAAGTGTAAGGTCTTGCACCTGGGAAAACAGAATCCAGGAGTGCAGCACAGTCTGGGATCCACTCATCTGAGGAACAGTTTCATGGAAAGAGACACGGGAGTCCTGGTGGACACCAGGCTCCAAAGAGTGAACGATGTGTTGCTGAAGCACAGAAGGCCAAGAGGATGCTGGGCTGCATCAACAAGGACATCAGCAGTAGGGATAAAAAAGTAATTATCCCACTCTTCTCGGTGCTTGTCAGGCCACACCTCAAATACTGTGTTTCGTTCTGGCCCCCGCTGTGGAAAAAAATGTGCTCAGGCTGGAGGGGGTGCATAGAAGTGACACAAAGAAAGAACCGGGAATCTTTCCATGTGAGGAAAGGCTGAGAGAACTGGATTTGTTCAGCCTTGAGGAAAGATGGCTTAGAGAAGAATTTATCACCATGTTCCTGCATTTAAATGACACTACAAAAAAGATGGAGACTCTTTTTACAAGGATTCACATGGAAAAGAGAAGGGGTAAGAAAGGTTGGACCTTTCCTTGGTTCCTTGAGGTCCCTTTCATCCTGCTATTCTGTGATTCTGTGATTAATTGGTAATAAATGTTAATTGACAATTATTCTAACTTCAATCCTGGGAGCCAGCTTCCTCCATATATTCCTGAGTAATCCATCCGACTGCCCTGAGAAGGTTTAGTCTCAAATTTTTGCCCTCTGTCTTAGAGATCTTCTCATCTTCACTTCCTGCTCTGACAGCATCAGCCAGAAGAGTATTGGGAGGCCAGAAAGCAGCTAATGGTGTAAAGTTTCCTGGAAAAAAAAAAATAATTCTAAAACAGCCCAGGGACTGAGAAATTTGGAGTCACATAGACACCCTCTGCTGCAGAATCCTGGGTCACTAACCTCCCCTTTTACCAGAGCACCTTTGCAATTGGATTCCAGGACTCCTTTCCCAGCAATGAGACACAGCGTCAGACACCAGACACAGGGAAAGTGGGGTGGATGCACAGAGGGGGGAAGGGAAAGAAAGTAATTTAGCATCTGGCGAAATGGATTGTGAGCATACAGAAGATGTTATACTATTAAGACTTCTCTCTGTCTCCCTTTCCCTCTCTCTCCTTCTTTTATTAAAGGCCTAGGCAATTTAAAAATGGAGACTGTATCCCACTTAATAGCCTTGCTGTTAATCTTCTCACCAGTCAGCTCTCAGCTCTAAGTATCGAACGCACGAAAACCCTCCTCCTGTCACCAGCTGTGGTTAGGGAGTGACTGTCCTCAGGGGCTCCAAGCCTTAAAAATAAATAAATAAAAGAAAATTCACCACTGAGAAAAGGCAATAACAGGAGTCTGCTGTTGTCTAACCTGCCATATAAATGAAACAATCAAAGAAGACAACAAAGGAAACTCCACTAACATCCAGAGGCAAAAGCAGTTTGCCGTAATATATCCTGTCTTGGGGAACTATTTTTAGCCAAGCCCCTCTTTTTTTAACAGGCACACACAATCTCCTTCTAATTTTGATTAAGAGAGGAGAAAAAAACAAACCCAAAACACAACTTGAAGACAGGTAGGGAGGAACGTGAAGAGGCAGGCAGCTACAAGAGAGAGCTGAATTAAAACAAATGCTTGTGAGGGTATAAAAGATAAAAATAAAAATTACTTTAAATGTTTAAATAAAAGCAGCTTCTGATCCAAGTACTGCTTAGCTCTCTGAAAACTCAGCCACTGCTGGTATTTAATGTTTTTGCTGTGATAGCATGTAAGCACTAATGACCCTGTTGGAGCTGCATCAGCATTGCTGAAAAAGATCACAAATTTTTATATGTATATATATATGTATTCATATAAATTCATTTTAAGCATTTAATATACATAGATGCATACCTGCACATATGTGAGCAAGCACATACACTTGTAATAAGTGACAAGTGTCGTGCATACAAAGCACACATTTAAATCTTAATAATGAATTCTCATTAAAAAATCTTTCTGAGATTTAGAATGGGGATTAATTTTGAGATTTCTCTTTCCAAGCTCAGTTACTGAGCCATGATTTTATCAAGTGATTATGCATCTCCCAGAGCTAAAAAAACACCCAGATATTCCCCATCAGTGTCAAACTCTGAATTAGCAGTACTGGAGAGATGAACCTGTGGAGGTGCCTGAGGCCACGTGAGTGATTTGTGGCTGGCAGCCCCAACCAATACCAGACCACAGTTAGAGCATTCAGCTGGTGGGGACTATCTTTTAGTTCTGCCCCACAAACTATTTGCTTTCTTGGGACTGTCTAACAGAATGTGGATGAACATTATCGCGTCTCTCTGTGTTTCGCTATAAATGGCATCCTATCTACCTTTAGAGAAGACTTCTGCTTTTGAGCTCATTGTCCAGACTGCCTTTGTAAACAAGTGGCTACTTCTCAGGTCTTTCTTCTTCAGATGACCCTTTTTTCTGCAGATGACCCTTTCTTCTGCAGGTGACTCCTTTTTCTGCAGATGACCATATCCCACAAGTATTACACCTCTCCACAGATGATTTGCAGGGCTCTGTCTGCAACAACCTGAGCTGTAGACACAGTGCACTGTGTTTCGGCCATACTTTGGCCCACTTTCAATAGGATAAGTGAATTTTCCTCTCTAGAGAGATTATTTCATGTCCCTGAACTACGTGAGAGATTATTTCAGGGCTTGCAGATTGCAGCACATTCTCAGGAGAAGTGATTGCAATAATGTTAATCCGAATTTGACCAGAGAGTTCTCCTTACCAAAAGTCCAGCCCAAGCTTTGCTCATTAATGTCTCTACCTTGAGTACAAAGGTTGGTGATTTCTAACATGCATTCCTGAACTGGCCTTTGGAGAAGAGCACGACTTAACCTGCTGTTAACTTCTCTGGCATCAGCACATATTCCTTCTGGACTGCCTTTTGGAGACATCTGACCATTTCCACTGAATGTACGCAGAATATAAAACTCTAAACTGGCCACCCTTGGTTATATATTTGGAATCAAAACCTGAAGTTTTATCCATTCATACCCTTAGGTCTAGAGGTCGTAGGATACCATGTAATGGCCTCGAGCAGAGTCATTGCATAGCAAACCTTCCGTATAAATTCCTGTTAATTGGATAACAGCCCTGGGCAAAGCATTAGTTAGTGAGGAACATTAAATATAAGTTGGGAGCTTGGAGGCGCCAGTCCCTTAAAATCTACCAGTCATCTCCTGGAAAGTTATTTAACAAAAATGCAGCTTTGAAAAAAAATTAAAAGTTTCTGTTGTTGCTGGCAGTCTTGACTGAGAGCCAAAGATCTACAATGATTTTCTCCAAAAATTGCTGTCCAGAACTGTCAGTACTTGGGAGAAATATCCCTTTGTTCTGTAAGAGGTTTCTAGAAGAATGTAATTCTACAGATTTCCATAGAAATACCTTCATTTTGAAGGTACAAATCTTTTGTAAAGGGTCATTGCTAATTAATAGGTCATCTTTATTAAAGATTAGCCCACTTTTGCCATGCCCAGTGGTTAAATATTGGGCACACCACCCCCTCTAATATCCTCTGTTACTACACTTATAACCATTTATAATTCAGAAGCCTTACATCCATAGCACACTTATTCCTGCTATTAATCATTCATCAGCCTTTGATAAAATGTTAAAAAACCCATCCCTTTACGTAAAGACTGACCAGCAGATTGACAGATCAGGTCAAATGGAGTTGGGAGCAGGAGCTCGCACCTCACTAGTTGTAATGAGATGATTGAGGTGTAAAAGTTGACTTTGACAAATGGGTTTGAGAGTCAGAGGTGGATGGAACAGGTGCATCCTTTGGCTGGTTGTTGCTACCTAAAGAAACTGATGTTTCTAAGATGCAATGGTCCAACAGCTGCAGGGATTCTGTGATTCTGTGATATGATTCTATGATTCTGTGAGATGATTCTATGATTATATAATATTCCCATGATTCTGTTCTGAACTGTCTTTTGGCTCCTGACTAGGCCCAAAAGGCTTGTTTATCTCCCTGCTTTACCCACTGACGTTTCTCCTGTCAAGCACACATACCGTGGCAATCTTCTCCCAAGAAATGAGCGACAGAACAGGAGAAAATGGCCTCAATTTGTGCCAGGAAAGACTGAACATTAGAAATAATTTCTAATACTGAAAGTATTGTCAAACATTGGAACAGGCTGCCCAGGTCAGTGGTGAAGTCACTGTCCTTGGAGGTATTTTGAAGCTGTGAAGATGTGGCACTGAGGGACTGTGGGGGAATGGTTGGACTCGATGACCTTAAAGATGTTTTCCAGCCTAAATGATTCTATGATTCTAACAGGCCACCTCACCCAAGCTGGTCATTAGAAGTGTCCAAGGCCAGGTTGGATGGAGCTTGGAGCAACCTGGTATAGTAGAAGATGTCCCTGCCCATGGCAGGGGGTTGGAACGAGATGATCTTTAAGGTCCCTTCCAACCCAAACCATTCCATGATTTTATGATGATCATCAAGGCTGCACAAAGTCAGCGAGTGCTTTCCAAATCCTCCACCTCTTTTCCCCCCGCATCTCCCAGCTGCGCCGAGATTTAAGCACCATTTCTACGAAACACTCAACTTCTTGCTGTTAATTTCCAGGCCGGCTGACAGAGCTCAGCTTGGATCTGGTGCCCGTCGGGAGCCGGGAAGCAGTTTCCACTCACAGATCACACATCGCTGAGTGATGTTCGGAGACCCCCTCGCTCCCCCGGCCCCGCGCCCTGCGAAGTGACATTAGCGCTGGGTAATGATGTGTAAATGTGTCAGAACTGTGCCACCTAGTGACATCGCTGCCTCCTTCCCCGGGTGAAGTCACACTGCTCGCTCCACAGCAAGCCCCAATATAATTAGCGTTAATTTGGTTTCTCGGTAGCTGGCTGTGGCACAGCTCCCTGCTCAGCCACTCTGCTTCTCCTGAAGATTCCGCTCAGTGTAATCAGAGCTTCATTAGGGATTTGTTTGCTCCGTTTCTGATTGCAAAAGAAAATTTTTTTTTTTAAGATATTTTATAAAATATATTTTCTGCATATTGAAACTAATCTGAACTGCAGAAAGGCTTTGGTAGGGAGCAATTTATTAATGACGTGCTGGATTTTTTTATACCTAACAACTACTGCTGACTGGCAATTTCTGGACACTTTTTTTCACCCATTATACAGTACAAATTCCTTACTATAGGAATATTTTTCTTTTGACAAAGTTGCCGTTTCCAAAAATTGTTGATTCTCTGTTTCTGATTGCCAGTTCCTCCTGTTTCAAAAGCCTTTAAAGCAAAGTTCCATGTTTCATTTAGAAATATGCATCCAAACCATGGTGTAAAAGCTGTGAAACTGAAATAAGCTATCCTGGTTAATCCAAATCAGTTTTGGGGAATTATTTTTTCTTACTTTATTGTTATTATTGTTCTTGTGTTTGTTGAGATTTTGTCCTTTTCTGTGAATGAAATGCAACAAAAGTTAAAAAAGCAAAATATCTTTTTTGGTTAAGAAAACTACTCCCAAATAATTTTCCTGGTAGCAGTCAGTGCCAACAATATTGATGTATTCTGTATAACCCTCCTCATTTTTGACACAGTGCAGTAGTGAGCAGAGAGAGCAAAAGTCCAATTAATGAATCGGACAGAAGATTTAAAAGAAAGAGAAGGTTTCACTTCTTCTTTAAAAATTTTTTTCAAGTTTTTGTTTGTTTTGCATAAAACCTAATCACATTGCATAAGTCATTGCACTGAGATATTATGGAGGCTTAAATGACTTACTAAAGCAAAACCAGATGAAGCAAACTGAATTCATAAAGGTTAATTGCAGAATCATGAAATAATGAATACTCTACATTGGAAAGGACCTCTGGAAGCTGATTCTTTGCTAAAGTAAAATCAAAATGGCTGTCCTAAATTCCTGTTTTCCTTCAGTTGGTGGCATTCAGCGTGAATGGTGATTACCTGAGCCATCCCCAAATCTTGGTGGATCATGCTTTAATGCTTTCAGAACATCACCATGTCCAGTTTTCAGAGGGTCTTAATGCAGCTATCACGGATCATATCCCATGAAACTCAGCCCTACTTTGCTGAATGCATTAACTTAAATGAAAACACGTATTATTATTGAGTTAGAATGCTTCTATTTGGGTAAGATATGTGCATTTAAATGCAGGCTTCTCCACAGGAGCTGGTCACCCTTGACTCCTTTTATAGTCATTGCAAAGCAATTGGCACTAGAAGTGATTCATCTCAGCTTAGAGTAGGTGCCTAAAACAGGTCAGATGAATCACACACTGGTAGAATCTCTTCTATGCTGACTGTAAAGGAAACCTAGAACTGACCCCTTTACATTGCTCTCATTTTGAAATTTTGGAAGAATTTCCTATTTAAAATTTTCTGGAGTTGAAATTGCTGAATTGCCAAAATACCATGTTCTGCATCCTCAAAGTCTGAGTCTCCAAGTGTCATCCTGAAACATTCTCATTGAAAATATGGTTTATATTTTTAAAAAATTGAAAAGGTATATATTGAGTTGAAAGGGAGCATTGAGTTTAACTATGTTGAAACGTGTAGCTGGTTAGGTTAATATTAAGGTCTTCCACTTCTTTTTTCAATATCTATTGAACTGCTTTTTGAATAAGGTCAAAATCTTTATTACCATTTCAGAGACATGGAAGCTGTGGGACAAAGGGATCCCAGAATCATAGAGAAGAAGGTGGAAGGTTGTCTGGAGGTCCACCTGAACCAACTATCACAACGACTAGACCATGTTCAGCCAGAGTTTTTTCTAACAAGTCTTAAAACCTTCTGAGGGTGGAACTTCTATGACATCCACAGGCCCCAATTCCAGTGCTGCAAAACCTCATAATGAAAACATTTTCCTGACATCCAGTCTGAACCTTCCAAGCTGCAATCCATTGTCTTGGCTGTTGTATCTATAGACAGTGGAGAAAAGTTTTGGTCTGTTGTGTTTGTAGCTACTTGTCAAGTCCGTATGGGCTGGTTTTAGATTGCCCTTAGACTCCTTTTTACCATTCTAAGTAAGAGCTGCCTCTGCAAAGTCTCCTTGTTGGTCATTTTCTCTAAACCCTTTATAATTTAATTTCTCTGTGTACAACTGGAACCTGAGCCCCAAACTAGACATAATGTCCCAGAAGTTACTTCAGCAGATGAATAAAAGAGAACAGAACAGAATAGAATAGAATATTTAATTGGAAGGAACTTGCAATAATCATCCAGTCCATCCACCCTGACCGTATCAGGGCTGACCAAAAATTAAAGCACGTTGTTAATGCCCTTGTCCAAATGTTGACAGCTTTGGGGCATCAACCACCTCTCCAGGAAGCCTGTTCCAGTGTTTGACCTCTCTCTTGGTAAAGATATGTTTTCCAATGTGCAGTCTAAACCTCTGCTGGTGCAGCTTTGAATCATTCCCAGGCCTCCTATCACTGGATACCAGGGAGAAGAACTCACACCCACTTACAGACTGCCCTGACTGGCTCATGGTTCTTTGGCTCCTCCTTTGTGTCTTTCTTGAGGGTGGGAAAAAAGTTAGTCTTTTCCAGTCACCAACACCTCCTCTCAGTAGCCACAACTGTTCATAAATGATAGACAGAGGCCTCACCCAGCCACATCAGCTGACACTTTTAGTATCCTCAAGTGTATCCTACCTGATCACGTGGATTTAACTGAGTTCCACTGAGTAGTGCCTTGTATGTTCCTTCCTCACTCCCGGCTGCCCCTCTCCCTGCCAAGCTGTGTCAACACACCCAGAGGTCTGGAGCAGTCTGGACTTCTGAAAACTGATACAGAGAAGGCCTTGTGCACTTCAGCCTTTTCCACTCTTCTGATAATAAATCAGATTTTCTCCTGAATCCAGCAGTGGACTTGCATTTTCCCTGAATTTCCTTCTGCCACTGGCACACCTGTGGATTCCCTTCCCTCTGCTATTATTCTTCTCTGTCTTAGTGCCAGCGGGGCTTTGGTCTTTTCCTTTCATCCTTAAGAGCACAAACAAAGCTTTGATGCTCCTCCTGTTTTCTCTTCCTTATTTTTGCTTTTTATGTGCTCCCTTCCAGCATTTTAGCTCATCAAGAGGTTCCTTGATTAGCTAAGCAGCCATGGTGAAGTTCTTGCTCCTCCTGCACACACAGAGCATTTATTCCAGAACTCTTTGGTGAGTTTTCTTTAGAAGTATGGCAGCTCCCCACACCAGCTCCTCCTTCTCTGGCTGCTTGCAGGGGAGTCTGTGTAGCACTTTTTACTGACATAATTTACGCTCCAGAAATCCACAGTTCTGGCTCTGGGAACACCTTCCCAAGCCTTCCTCCACATCCTGCAGCCTTACTGAATCACTGCTGTCCCAACTTTCATCTCTGGCCACGTTCACCACCAGTTCTCCCCAGCTGATGACCAGCACGACTAGCAGAGAACTGGCCCTGCTTATCCTTTTTAGTATTTAAATCACTAAATATCTTACCCAAGGCCACCCAGACCCAAGCATAGAATCTATTTTTACTTTGCTTTCTGTGTTGTCTTAAAAGAAAACCTTCTACAAATATGTGCAAGCAATGAGGAGTTGGGAAGTCTCTGAAGACATCTTCCCCTCTTTGTGCCTTATTTGCTGGAGAAGATGGTTAAAAAGCATCTTATCTTACTTGGGAAAAATAGCTGTACACTTGCCAAGGTCAGCAAGATGCAAAGCAATTCGCTGAGGGCTATATTCTCCTCTCTGATCCATTCTGCCAATTTCCACTTCATATTCAGCAATCTGTCCACACATGGGCCTCCTAAGGATGTCAGCAAGAATTCCACAACCACAAGAGAAGAGCTGGGCCCTTCAAAAGTTAGTTTCTCAAGTTAAAACCACCTCAGGGCAGTTTTGACTCATGAATTTAGTTCCTTTGACTGACGCATTTGGTTTCTTTTGATAAAATTATATGTATTCACAAGCTGCTGTTTTGTCTGTCAGGACATAAGAAGTGTAAATAAAAGGAATTTAGAGTTGGAATGGGTTGCTGGGATCAGAATCTCGCTCCTTCTGTAACACAGGCAAGCAGATCATATGGTGCCTCTATAACTTTATCAGGTCCCATCTTCAGCCAGATTTTAGCTGTGTCCTAGTCGTCTTACTGAAATGTTGTTCCAGAGTTTCATTTCTTTGGTGGTTGGAAACCTAATTTACAGCCTAAAAATGCTTGTTTGCTTGTTTGTAAGCAGTTGTTCCTTTGCCAGCTTTGTCCATTTGTTTAAATAGCTTTTCTCCCTTCTGCCTTCTTATTCTCTTCTCTCCTCTGTGATGTTACTTCTTCAAAGCCTTTTCTGGAAAACTAATGCAGTCCTGCTCTTTTGCCTCTTTCCATGTGCCAGTTTCCTTCTCCTTATTAGCTACAGTGGTCTTTTTTTCCCATCTCTTCCAAACTGCAATCTTTTAACTTGAGTGTATAACTTGAATGACCTGTGTGAGGCACATTTCTGGGTGTAGGCAAATAATGAAGCCTTGTCCTTCTTAAAACATGTTAAACGTCTTGCTGGACAACCTACCCTTCCTAAGCCCTTTAAAATACTTTTTTTCCTATCATCAGTGTGGTTCTCTTGCTGCTCCTTCTCTTTCTTCTGCTTTGCTCAGCCCCTCCTTTTTTGCTTTCTCTGGACACATCCATCCTGCCTGTTTTTTTCCTTTACTGATATATGTTTAAAAAAGTAAAGCACTCATTTGTTTGCAAAGAAAAACACACAATAATATTAATAATGTAATCACTTATTTTACAGAGAAGAGAGAAGAGAAGAGAAGAGAAGAGAAGAGAAGAGAAGAGAAGAGAAGAGAAGAGAAGAGAAGAGAAGAGAAGTGAAATTTAAACTTTTACCTCCNAGAAGAGAAGAGAAGAGAAGAGAAGAGAAGAGAAGAGAAGAGAAGAGAAGAGAAGAGAAGAGAAGAGAAGAGAAGAGAAGAGAAGAGAAGAGAAGAGAAGAGAAGAGAAGAGAAGAGAAGAGAAGAGAAGAGAAGAGAAGAGAAGAGAAGAGAAGAGAAGAGAAGAGAAGAGAAGAGAAGAGAAGAGAAGAGAAGAGAAGAGAAGAGAAGAGAAGAGAAGAGAAGAGAAGAGAAGAGAAGAGAAGAGAAGAGAAGAGAAGAGAAGAGAAGAGAAGAGAAGAGAAGAGAAGAGAAGAAGTGACCTACAATGATCATCTAGTCCAGCTGAAGAAGGACTTGATTTTAGGTCCTGCAGTCTCGGTTCCCCTGGAGATTTGTCTTTGTTGTCATTCTTAGCACCATGTTTGAATTACATGAGAAACTTTTTGGATACTGCTTTGCTTGAAGATACAGCTCTGATTCTGCAAAGAGGTAATTATGATACACTGAACAATAGTGAAATCTGCCTTCTCTGTACCTGTTATCCAGCTGTGGCCTAAACCAGGCCTTTTAGAGAAGGAGAGAGAAGAAACTGTGATCAGCCAGCATGAGGACTGCCATCTTTCCCCAAGGAAAATTGCTGCTATCTCTATAGCTTCTTCTTCCTTCTTCCTTGTGTTTCATGAACTATTCCTCTTCCATAGATTTTGCTGGTTCTCCACATCTGCGTCAGACTTTCACCATGTCCCACCTCCCTGTCCCTGCCTCCATACCCTGTCATCATAGAGTTATTCAGTTTGGAAAAGCCCCCTTAAGTCATCCAGTCCAACTGTTCTCTCAAAACTGCCATGGCCACTGTTAAACTGTGTCCCCAAGTACCACATGCACATGGCTTTTAAATCCCTCCAGAGACAGTGACTCCACCACTGCCCTCGGCAGCCTTTTCCAATGCCTGATCATCCTTTTGGTGAAAAAATGGTTCCTTATATCCAGTGTAAACCTCCTCTGGTGCAACTTGAGGTAATTTCCTCTTGTCCTGTTGCTTGGTAGAGCCTTCCCAGCAAACAAAGAGGCAGGAGCACTGTCTGAAATCTTTTTGTGTCTCTTCTCATTCACCACTCCAGGAGACACAGCTACAGGTCACACAGAGAGTGAAGAAGAACAGGAGGTGCTATTTACATGTCACAATAACTGATAGGAACATTCCTGTGACTACTTCAAAGGAACTTCTCATTCATTATCTTCTTATTAAATGCTTCAGTGCTGCTAAGAAGGAGGGCAGGTTAATTGGAAAAATTATGTTTAAACTTTGTAAACAGTGCAAGCATGAAACTCATCATTTTAATAATTGTTATCATGTCTCCTGGATCTAATAGATCTTAACTGATGCATGCTATTGTTAAGTTTAATTTAAGAAACTATCCCTAGAGATGTTTGTGAAATCAGTGGGAGACATGTTCTCAAACAATGTTAGAAATATTTGATTTACCTACATCCTTGCTGCTGAACCAGTGTACTGAATAAAGCAGCAGAGAAGAGTCTGCCACTTTACCTTCTCATATTTCATGCTAAAAGAAATGGGAAGCTTTTTAACCCAATATATTCAAATATCAAGTCATCCATCAGTGCAATTCAGTCACCTCTGAAGCAGCTGTGTAATAGTGCAGTGCAGTGCTCCAAACAGGGACATGTTAACCAGATCCAAATAAATTATTGCATGAAATTAACACTTTTCTGAAAATGAATTAAAGAGTTGGGGTTGTCTGGCAGCTGCTGCTTCATAAGGATTTAAAGAATAACAAAGCATGATTTTAGGCTGTTCCCTTTAACCATTCACTTATTTTCTTAGGAAATAAGATTGTCCATCTCATCTCCAAGCATGTGGCTGTGGCACCTGCTTTGGCAGCTCAGATGCTGAGCAGTGGACACCAGACAGAGGAAGTCACCTGAATGGGTGAAATGGGTTTTGGGAGGAGTGACAAGCTGAAAAATCTCAGCAGTCAGATGGGCAAGGCCAGGCATCTTAACAAGCAGGGCTTGTGGGTTAATGTGTGCTCTTTGAAGGGATCTTTTGCAGATCTATTTGTGCATCTGCAGCCACCCTGAAGATCCTTCCACAGGTACAACAGAAGTCAGGGTGATTCCAGCTTTGGAGGGCAACGAGCTGTGCCATAAAGCACCACAGAGCTGGTAAGACAATGTGGGTATGTCAGCTTGGAGACGTAACTACATGTTAAATACACAGTTTGCTTGTTTTTCAGTAATTCCCCTTTGAAGGAAACCACAAATGTGCTTAATCACCACATCACTATCTGTGATCATTTTTTGTATCCACATTTGGGTGGGAAAAAAAAGCATTTACCTGTCTAAATATCAATCCCAACATAAGCAGAAAAATGTCATTTTTTCTCTAATTCAATTTTCAGAAAATTTTTAGAAGGAAGAGTGGGATGTTCTTTGTGTAATTTATAAGAAAGGAAAAAAAAAGAATCTAGCTAATGCTTTAATTACAGGACTGAAAGTGTCCAAAAATGACAGTCATGGGTGAGATAGCAAGATAGGAAAGAATAATGTCACAGCTAATATTTTGATATATACTTTATTCTCTGAGAGTAGAGGACACTGCTGTTCCTAGTGGGACCTAAACTTACTCATAACTCCTGGATATCAAGAAAACTATAAAAAATGAAGAAAACAAAATTGTTGTTCACATCAATCCCTCTGAGAATACCCATCTGAGGGTAGGGATGCAAAGCACTGCACGAAGCTGCTGTCACTTGTGTAAAGACCCTAATGCAAAATCAAAGCTCATCCTTCTTGAAAGAAGGCCTTGAGGAGGGCAGGTGAACTGCAGTATCTGGAAGTTCAAGCATTCTTAGGAGTCAGGTCTCAAAAAGCATGGCATCATTTTAAAAAACATGATCCTTAATAGAGGAGTAGATTCCAGGTCTATTTTATTTGCCTTCTGGTTTCTGAACCTTTAGTGTAGCCCATACGAAAGTGACGCCCTCATTCTTTTATTTGCAAGTGAAAAAGCCAAAAAACTGATTCTTGTATAAAATATGCCTGAGCTTTCATGATGCTTTGGACAGGAAGGTTTTGGAAGACACCAAACTTGAAATCTGTTAAGACCAATGTCTAACTGCCATTTGAGATTACTCCTAGATCCTCAAGAGCACCACATGCATATTAGGTGATGCTTAAATAAAATTTAAAAAAGGAAGAAAAGAAAAATAATTATAGAGTCAAGCCACAAATTCTTTGATAAGGAAATATTGTAGAAAAGCATTTGAATGCTCACAGTTAGAGAGTTTTGGGTGATTTTGGCCAAAAGTTCAAAAGACCCATCCACAGCTGCCCCTGTAGCTGAAGAAATACAGTTTTACACTGCTCTGAAAGTCAAAATTAATCTCTTTACATTCAAAAACAAGGCATGAAGGTGTCCTAAAGTAGCTGTCACTGTTGAAAGCTCAGCCTTGACAATGGACATGCTCAACTCTTTGTTGTAGGCAAAATAAAAATGGCTCTAACAGGTTTTAAACTATGAAAAGCATTCCCTCCATGAGTTTCTGCATTCAATATATATAGCCAAGGGAATGAGAACTGCTGATCAGATTTTGAGATACGTGTTCATGTTTAATAGCATCGCTACTCCACAGTGTTTATCCTGTTAATGTAACTATTATGGAATAACAGTGATGGTTCACTTCCAAGGGGATAAAGTGCCTCTCCCATTGCATAAGGAATGCCATTGCATAATCTGTCCAGTCTGGGCATCTGTGTTGAAATCTGTTTGGGATGACTTTTACTGCTCACTGTGACCTTGCTGTGTGTGAAAATCCCAGCTGAGTGAGTTCATCCTGAACCAACCTTCCACCACATGCCATGCCCTGGAAACATGATGCACCATAACATCCTGCAAAATAATGGGCAAAAGCTGAGCTGGTTCAGCAGCAGGCACTGGCATTTAAAGCTCAACAGAAAGGAAAATAAATGAGGGGACATAAGCCAAAAAAATATCAGTCTTTAGCTTTGGTCTATTGATTTTTTTAACAAAAGTTTAAGTTCCCCCTGTAGGACACTGAATGAATAGTTGGGCTGAGGTCTGGAGAGCTCAGTGTAAGCGGAAAAGGGAGCAGCTCTCCAGAGTTGCTTCCTCACCTGATTAAGGTGCTTTAGAGAACCAGGGGAAGCAATTTCCATGTGGGTTTATTTCTATTCCAGAAATGCCATTATGCCACAAGGGGGTAGGGGTGTTCTGTTTAAAACCTTGCAACGCTTTCCTACAGACCCAGCATTTCAATGGGAACAGTGTTTGGGTATTATAAAAAGCAACACAGATTGAATGTGCACAGACATTTTCTATACCATCTGCATTTCAACTATTGCTTTCCTTATAATTAACATCTGTTCATAGATATCAATCTGAGCAGCAAGGACCAAGTTATTTAAGAACCGTCTATCTTTCAGCCCGGCATGTTCCTGGGGATGGTTCTGGAGGTGGAGAATGGGTTACCCCCAGGAAAGGGGATTTGGTTACAAGGAGCACCTTTCATTAATCTAAACAGATTGCCAAGGGCTTGGCAGCACCAAAATGGACACAACTGGATCTCATCAAAGAAAGTGCCCCTCAAGCACACAAAAATTCAATAGCGTTGGTGGGGTTGGTGGGGTGTGTGCACTCATTCACTCACTGGGAAAAAAACCAGCCAAGAAAATACAGATAAAAGGCCGTAGGTGATCCCTGAAGATGGATATTCCAGAGGACAATGCAAGCATGTGTTCCTCTTAACTCATCTGTTAAGAGGAAAATTTAAATTAATTCTTTAACTTTTTTGTTTTGTTTCACTCACTATGAACCTCAAAGAGACTTGGGAATTTTGTGGTGGAAGAGGGTGTGGCACCTGGATATCGAGAGAATCCCTCTCCTTAGTTTCTTACACTTCCCAGGATATAAAACCACAGCACACGGAATCAGTGCAGGATGGAAAAATGCAGCTGAGACACCGGGTAGATATTTAAAAATTCCCAGAATTGTTGCTTGTTGACATGTGTTATTCCAGGGTTAATGGGATCCACCTGCAGCCAGCTTTCTGCTCCTCCATTTCTCCTGGCAAACAAACAGTTGAAAACCTTCAGTCATCTTCCAGTGAGACACCACACAATATTCCCCCAGCCCTTTTCAGCCAGCGGTGTCCAAAGCATTTTGTTAGCCCTAATGAGTCAGACACATTGTAAGAATGGGATAAATTTGTCTTTTCACATATCTTTTATTGGAAACACAAATTTATTACCCTCCAGACTGTCTTATTTTACAACACTTTCCATAACTACGTCTTTCAGTCACGAAGAAAAAGCAAGCTTAATTTCAGGCATATTTAAGGAAATGAGTCGTATTTTCTGCACTTCAAAATGCCCTTTATTTCTATTTTGTTTTAAAGAAAGAGCGAAATAAAAATGGGCCATCAATACTAACATGAAGAGTGTTCTTTCCTTTTAGTTTTATGTGACCATGGAAATCAAAGTAGTTTTCATCCTTCAGAGGGACTGGCATGTATTTTTCTTTTCCACGATTGGTCCTTAAACATTCATAACCTCACCTGCCTCTGCCAGGAGATAGATTTATCTCCTGCTATTGCCATGAGCGTAGTGTGGGGTGGATAAAGGATGAGCGTGACTTTAGCAGAAATAGGAAGTGAGAAATATTCAGGACAGTCTAGTTTTGTGGTAGACTGCAACCATGTCACCTAATCCATGTCACTTAATTCATGCCACCTAATCCATGTCACCTGCAGATCTCACCACCTGCTTCCCCAAAAACTCTCCCAGAGTGAGTCATGACATGGGAAAAATGGGACCCTACTGCCAACCAAAACCTTTCATCTCTTTCCTCTTGGGCTCTGGGAGAGTTCAGGCCCTGGACCATTCACTGGGGAAATTCTTTGGTCCCAAGAAAGTGATTCTATGTCACACCAAAACAAAGCAAAACAACTTTCAGGGATTATAAATAAAAGATTCCTTTTTACAAATTACTTTAGGAAATGTCCTTGTAAAAATCTTTCCCAGGTTGCAAAAATTTGGTAAGGAAATGCACAGGAAAAGAAATACTGTCATTTAGAGGCAGAAGATCTTTGTACATCTGTTTTGTAGAAAATAATTTGCTTTTTAAAAAATATTCTTGTCATTTAGTTAGTGAAAAGTGGAAATTGTTTCAGAAATTTTTTCTTTTTAACCATCTGATTTTTCACCCTAAATCTGAGACCAAATCAGAGATATATCAGTTTTAGTGGAATTTTCTTTTCCAGCATGAGCAATTGGATCATTTTGTCAAGATTTCTCTGCCCAGATGCAAAGACTGAGCTAAGGCATAAAGTCTGGAGGTAAATAAGAGGAAGAAACATGAAAACAGATTAATCCAAAATGTTAAACAGAAATTAGTGAGGAGAACTTTAATGGATTTTTTTTTTTTAAGTGTGAAAGTAGCTTTTCAGCAAAAGCAAAAATTTCTTTTTACAAATGCTGATGGCATTTGCTGGAGGGAAAATGTGAGGGAGAAAAATGAAACCGAGCATTGTCCATTCACGCCCATCCAAATTGTCTGGTATCCAGACCCTCTGCTCAGCACGAGCAGTTTTGTCCTGGAAAAAAAAAAAAAGAAGGAAAAAAGAAGAAAAAAAAAAGACCAACAACTTCCAGCTATGCTCCAGGAGGAATTTCATATGGAGCTAACTAAGGGAAATCAGCATCTCAAAGCTCCTTCTTTGGTCCTGCAGGCGAGTGGGGTAATAAGTGACAGATCCAGCGGGGCGAGGGCAAGCGGAGAATGGGATGGAGGGGAAGGGGAGGCAGGTGCTGCAGTCACTCTCCTCTCTGCCAGGAAACGCGGGAAGAATGCATGACCAATTCGGTTTCAGAGCAGAATACTCTCTTTAATGGACAGAAAACACTAACCTTTTATTTTTTCTCTTCCTCTCCCTCTCTTTTTTTTTTCCCTCTGTTTTTTTTCTCAGATTTAACCCTTTGGAAGGACAAAGGACAAAGCTCACATCTCTGCACAACCTATTTTTACCCCTCCAAGAGTTTCCAATCCTGGACAAATGCACTTTTGTGTGAAAACAAAATAAACATCCTGAGAGGGGTGGATTATCTGAGTGAGATGAAATCAGGCTAAAACATCCAAAATGCTCCACCTGTTTTTTTTCTGACTTGCTGCAAATCCAGCAGGAATTGTTTGGCTCTGACAGGCACTGCTGGTATTTAATATTTTGGCTACAGGGGATCTCAAAGGAGGAGAATCTTCTGCAAAGAAAGGAAATTCTGAAGTGGTCCAAAACCAAGGGAAAAGCTGAAATGAGCAGATTTTGGTACAACACTCAACTTAAGCACTGCTGACAGCAAGGTCCAAGGTGCTTGGTGTGGGATCAAACCTTGAAGTGGCTGAGATCAACTAAATAATTTGGTTGTCATCAATCCCAGTTACCATCAGTGACTTTGATTCCTCTCCTTCAGTGTCCCTGCCTGGGAATACTTGTACCTTTTCCAAAATATATGCAGATTAAAGATAACTTTTAGGTAACATGAAGGTTTTTTTCCCTGTGATAAATCTGGATTTAATGGGAATGAAATGTGTGATCTGCTTAAGAGTCTCTCCTCTACGTCCCACAAATGTGCACTGAAACTTATCCTTTCACCTACAGTGTACTCAAGAGTTTCTCAATGGGTGAAATAAAGGACCAAACCAAATAAAAATCACTGCAAGAAAAAGATTAATTTTACAACTCTGTGGTTTGAATTATAGCATATGACAAACCTAAGATATTTTAAACACAGGACAGAAGAATTACTTCACTGGGATTTATTTATTGACAGCCCTTGATTCAGCCAAACTCTTATTTTTTGGGGTTTGTATTCTGCAGGGAAAGGAAAGAAAATATTTTCCTGTTTGTGTGTGCACATGCACGTTTCTAATATAAATTATACAGTTTTGGTTTATGTGTGGGTAGGTATATGCATATGCATAGGCATATGTATAGTGCAATTCACAGTTTTTAGGATTTTAAAAAATCAGTGCTTCATAGCTGCAATTTAAAATAAACTGGTTTGATTTCCCATATTAAATAAAAAAATAAAATAAAATGAGGGACTAATGAAATTAATGGTTGTTCAAATCAGGGGCAATTAAAAAGCACACATTTCTTTTCCTAGGGTATGAATTGTATTCAATGTTTGCAGCACAAGCCTGTAGGATACATAATGTAATGGGTTTGGTGATTTGATACTAAAAGCAGAACAAAATCCTACAGATGTAGCCTCATTTTTCTCCACACTCCAACTGCTCACTTTTTTTTCAATTGCATATTTTGTACAGTTAGGGAAAAAAAATCGGATTCTTTGTCTAGGAGAACCAATTTCCACCGTAATAGGTACTTGCATGTAATTACAGGAATTTTGGAAAGTGAAACAAAGAAACAGAAGATCAGTGACTGTGCTGTTGTTTTCTGATCGAGATTAAATTGACAGCTGATATCTTTCAGCTTTCATGGGTTTTATCCCTCAGTAAAAATCCCTGTAACTTTTGCACATTTTATGCACCAGAGCCTGATATGCAAAAGCTCCAATTCTCACTGGCACTGGGGACAACATTTTTAAAGGCAATGAGATGCCTAAAGATACAAGTCAGAGATCTAATGGGATTTTCCAAAGTACCTCAGTGCTTAACTTCTGGTTTCGGGTGCTTGAATATCTTGGAGAAAAAAAAATCTGTCCAGAGCTCCCAAACAGTTTTAGGTACTTGTAACCACTGTAAAATCCCCCTTTTAGAAAACTGAATAATGGAAAGATACCATCAACCATCAGCCTAAGACCATCATAATTTGTTGCTTCCCCCATGAGTTTAGCACTTTAATAAAATCAGAGCAACTTCCTCTAAGTAATGTAGAAAACGTCTCAGATCTCTTAAAACTATTCAGGCTCATGTTGACACAGGGATTTGACAGAGGACCAGGTCTGCCTTGGCCAAATAATTTCCCATTTTTCAGCTAAATGGCAGGAACTGAAAGCAAGTGATCTACTCCACGCTTTGCCTGGGAACTGTCACAGGTTGTGGTCACACTCCCGAATTCTGCTTGGGACAAGCTGCTGCTCTGTGTCCAAGGAGGACGGTGCAGCCTTCCTGCTGTCCTGGGTTTGGTTGTCATCAGTCCCAGATTTTGGGCATCTTAGTGGGACACATTAAAGAGAAATCTAAAAACTCAAAGGATGGTAAATGAAGAGATGAGAGGCGCCAAAAAGGTTTGCTGTTGTTTGGTGCTGAAAGAAATAGAGGATGAGTCCAGGCATGCCTTCTTCTGCATCCTCCATAAAAGAGAGAGTTATGAGAGCAAATTCACCTGTTTTCCAGATGAAGGGAAAACCTCAAGCACTGGTAAGCCCAAACATTTTCTCATAAGATCATGTAACTTCCCAGCAACTTTGGAGGCAAGTTAAAGTAATCCAAATGAGAGGAAGCTTGGAATTATTGAGGAAATGTTTTTCATTTTTATTATTATTGTAAAATGCGGATGACTCAAACTGGAACTATTCCTGGGAAGATTTTTTCCAACACGCTCACCTTTCTAACTGCAATTTTTTGAGACTGTACTAAATGTCCAGCTCTGAGGCTTCTAAAAAGAAAGGGGGTGGAAGAATATCTCCCTTTTATAAGAAGTGATTTTTCTGGCTTGGAATTTAAGTTGGTTCGAACTTTAAACAAAGATAGAATTAAAAGAAGAAGAGAAACAAGGGAGGGAAGGAAGGAAGGAAGGAAGGAAGGAAGGAAGGAAGGAAGAGATAAACTGAATCCAGGTGAAGTTGTCTAGGAGTGATGCCAGGACAGAGGTGAACCACTGTGAGCAGCAGGTCCTGTGCTGCAGGAGCAGCTGATGCCTCAGCCTGGTAGACCAAGGCAGGTAGTTAAAGGAGCAAGAGGAACCACAGCTTCCTCTCCTAATGCCCCAAGAGTGACTGCCCTGGCCTAAGGGATCACCATTTCCCCAGGACAAGTCAGAAGTTTCCTGAGGTTCGTAAACACCTCATTTTAAGCCCCTCAGTCTCATTAATCTCATCCTTTGGTGTGAGAACACTGTTTGGGGAATCCAAATAATCTTGTGATGATTTGGATCACCTTGTGATCCATGTCCAGCCCTGGAGGTGAATTTTCATCACCCAGAGCTGTGACAGCTCTGTCTTAGCGTGTCCTGCTCCCTCTTCCTGCCCTGCTCAGCACTAATCCTCTCCAGAGCTCTAACTAGAGGGGTGCCCTTCATGATCCAAAGCCCACTTGCAATAGCAATGATCAAAATGACTTTATCTTGCCTTAAATAATCTCACATGGGTTCTCACAATCCAGCTCTGTTTTCATTGTTCAAATCTGTAATATCGGGCTGGAGCAACTCCTCAACAAAGCTGCTCTTTCCTGACCCCTTGACATCTTGGGCAAGGAGTATAATGACCTCCATTGATTCAGCTGCGGGTAGCAAGAGTGAAGGGGAAGAGGTTTCCCATTTCCTCTGCAGCGAGGCTTCTACGCTGGTGGAATTGTTAAAGGATTTTGTTTTCTGTCCAAGAGAGTCTTTTGCTGGTGCCAGAGTTGCGTGCGGGAATAAAAACAAGGAACAGAGGCGAGGGGGAGACAAGTAATTTAGATGAGGGAAGGATTTGCTCTGTGCAGGATGTCCGTCTGTTTGGAGACAGAGCTGGAATGAATCTTGTTTTGTAGAACAACCACAACAAACACAGAGTATAAGGGGGGAGTGCAGCACAGGGAGAGGAAATTTGCCATTCAGTCTGATAACTCAAGGTTTACTCTGGGGATTAAAGAGAGGTGGAAATCACATCTGAGACCTTTAATGGCAGAGCTGGAAGAACAGGCGCCCTTCAGGTTAATCTGCAGGGGGTTTGGATATGGAGTCCTTGACAAAAAAGTCTCTGCACTATGTTAAGAACCTCTCTAGAAGGTACTAGAAGCTGCTCAGACCCATCTGTGTTGTCACCCCACCAGCAGCAAGCACAGTCAGTATCTGCACCCTCACAACACCCTCTGTGAGCACAACTCACATTCAGGTAACAACACGTATTTGGTGGAAACCTAGAAGGGAAGAAAGATTAATAAAACATAACTAGCGGAGGAGCTGGGTATAGTCTCACTTTATATGTTTTAGCAGCTAAAAATAAAACCACATTAAAATAGGTGATATATTTTTATAGCCTTTTAAAGGAAGTCTCAGACAGACTGAATGAAATAAGGGAATCTTGCTATAAATGCAAAGTAGGTCCACAGTTCTACCCTTTTTTTTTTCTGGTTTGTTTTTATAGCTCCACTTTTAAGACATACTTAGGAATACCTGAGAAGATCAAAAGGCTTCTACAGCCTCCTCAAATATTTAGCAAACAAAGTGTAACTGGAAAGAATTTCTACTTCCTTTATGCTTCTTTTCATTACTTTGTCTCCTGCTCATAAGTAGTGATAGCTACTTATGCATTCCATAGCGTAATTTTGCAAGGATATCTTCCCTGGATTTCCTTATTATTCCCACAGTGAAACTAATACACATTGATAGATGTATTTGTGATCAGATACACAGTGTGTGGTGTAAAAATACAGCTAGAGAGGTGTGCATGGGAGGAAAAGAGGAGCATGTGCCTTGTCTGCTGTGAAATGCACGAAAGAAAGAAGCTTTGGGATCACAGAATCGTGGAATGGTTTGGGTTGGAAGGGACCTTAAAGACCATCCAGTTCCACCCCCTGCCATGGGCAGGGACACCTTCCACCATCCCACATTGCTCAGAGCCCCATCCAGCCTGGCCTTGGACACTTCCAGGGATGGGGCAGCCACAGCTTCTCTGGGCACCCTGTGCCAGGGCCTCCCCACCCTCACAGGGAACAATTCTTTCCTCATATCTAATCTTAACCAGCTTTTTGAGTTTAAAGCCATTCTGCAAAGGATCACAGGAAGAAATTAGGACAAAGTCAGACCCAATTAGCATTATTAAAGGTTTTTATGGTTTTAGCTCGTGAGATGCTTTGAGATTTGTGACATTTCTTCCTGGGTTGGGATGGGATTATTTTTAAAGGCTGCATATTTCTGCAGCCTGGAAAAGCTGCACAGCTCCACAATCAATGTAATGCAATCAATACAAGTTAAAGCCAGTGTGAAACATTATGTGTTTGTGAGTCAATTAGATTCATCCACCAGAGGTCATTAGATGATCAAATGACACTTTCCTACTGTCTTTATAAGTAAAGATATCAGCATTCTGTGCTATAAAAAATGCATTCTCATTAATAATAAAAACCTTAAAGGAGAAATAAAAGTGTTATGAAGTAAATTATCACACGGTGAAGTTCATGATTTTAAATAGGTTTGATAAGAAAACAAAAATAGGTTCTGAATAATATTACAAAGAGAAATTAGAATTCTCATGAATTCTTATTCCAAAATGATGGGAGATGCTTGAAAGGTAAGTTTGACTCTCCATTATTCAAATGACATATTTCTAATTGTATGGTCTGAATGGCATAAACTCTGCCAAGAATGGCCCATGACTGTATAAAACATGAGGTAATATGAGAGAGGTGCCTAATTGTGCTTGTAATGAGGAGGAATGAATCTCCCAGGCTTTCGTTGCATACCTTTACACCAGTGGAAAACAGAAGTCCTTCTGCCAAATAAAATGATGTTGATTTAGAAACAGAGAAAAGCTTTCTGTTTTTTCCGTCTCTAGTTTCTCTCTATCCTCACTTTGACTTTTTCCTTCCCTTAGCTTCTCTCCTTGTGATTGAACCTTTTTCTTTCTTCTCAAATATCCTCTTATTTCACTTCACTTATCGCCTAAATGTAACATCCTTCTGTTCTGGCTTATGCTCCTCAACTCTGCCATTTCTCATTTTGTCTTTACAATTTCATTAATTTAGGGCCTGATCTTGCAGTCACTGCTGAAAGAAATGAGCTTCATGCAGGATTATTAATGTATCTGAGGATTTCAGGTCTTCTGGAATCACTTGGGATTGCTTCCCAGTTAGAGTTGTCCTCTTCAGTGTATTAAAATTGGTAGAAGATAATAGGAGACATTTGTGATGGAGAAATTAGTAATCTATCAAATCCCTTTTATCCAGGTTTTCCCCAACATATTCTCCTTCCCTTCTCACTAAGTACCAGGTACATTGTTCACAAGGGAAGCAATATTTTAATATTTTTTAATATTTTAATCAAAGGGTGAAGTCAAAACAGCTCAGAGGGCTCTAGCAGCTGTGATTTGGGTTTTTAGCCAGATCTCAGGCAGTGGGACAAGCAAAGAAGGCACAATGAAAATGAGCAGAGTTCTTCTGTCCCAGGCAGATAAATGATGCTGGTGCTTGGGATCTTCATCTTGCCTAAGAGATCATGGTTCTTCTGGAATCTCATTTGGGAGCCTAGCTAGAAATGTCAAATTTTAGCCACTTTAGCCTGGATCATTTTTCACTTTTAGTCTCCATCAGTCATCTAATCTCCCACAGGTGTTGAAACTATCTGGGTGTAGGGTCCCATCTGTTGCTGAACAAAGAAGTGACTGATTTTGCAGAGCAGAGAACAGAAATTCTGGGAAGGGATGGGAGGACAGGGTGCGCTGAGGCTTTGTATCCAAGAATGATCTTGAGATGTCAAAGGGTTATGGGAAGAAGAGCTCTGGGATTGAAAATTTGGCAGCTTCTGGTGGGCTCCTGGAATCCCTATGGTGGACTTGCAATCCTTGCACAGGGAAAGTAAACCTACTACCAGAAAGTGAAATCTTCTGATTTACCTCCACAATTCTTCCAGGAGTCCTTGATTCCCAAAGATGCAGGATACAACCAACAGAAGTGATGCAAGTCCACCCATAATATCATATTAAATTAAAGAGCAATGGGAAAAAATATAATTTGGGGCAAAAAAAAAGAAGATGGAAGTCTGGAGGTGAGGAAAAAGCCACTCTGGATTTGTTTAAATGTATAAAAGAAGGGGGAGGGAAATAGTATCTCATTACTGGTTAGCCATGCCTGAGGCTGCTGGTGAGAAGTTTAGGATCATGAACAGTCCCATTATCTGCAGGAGAATGGTTCAAATTAGCATCATCTATACCTGGTAACAGGGAGTTGAGCTGAGCTTGAGCTGAGAAATAAAACAAATGTTAAATGTATGTATATGTATGTATGGTGGTTTATTCTTTTGAATATTTAGAATCATAGAACTGTTAAGGTTGGAAAAGGCCTCTAAAATTATCAAGTTCAACCACTCACCCAGCAGTGCCAAAGCCACCCCTAGACCATGTCCCCAAATGCCACCTCCACACACATTTTGAGCACTTCCAGGGATGGTGATTCTACCCTGGACAGCCCCTTCCAGTGCTTGATTTTTTCATGACCCACCCAAAGTATTACATACAGTTCAACTTTCCCAATCACAAAGAGTCACTGCTCTTTCCCTTCAAATTTGGCTGCAAACCGAAAAATTCGGAAATGATCAATTCAGATTTTGTCCCCTGTAACCTCTCAGCAGTGAGTGCCTGCAGCAATGAGCCTCAGTGCGTGTCCAGGCAGTCTGGATTGTTTCCTCTATTTTTGAGTGTTCCTTAATCTGTGTGCCTTTATCTTGTTACTAACTGTACAGAGGAGTGCTGGAGATCTGCTCTCTATAGTTTTTATCAGTGTCTAGGAAAAAAAAATAAAGTTTATAAAATATGATCGACTTTAAACTCCAAACTAAACTCAGTCAGCTCTTACAGTAAAGGCTCATTTCTGCCTCTGGCCAATACTAAAACCACTCAGTGAATATAATAAAATATTTCTATTTTTGCCTTCTAAAGGTGCAATTATAGTAGAACTTCACTAATGGCAGCTTCCCCAGTCTGCACCATTTGTGGTGGACTCACAACCTCCCTCCACTTAATCTTCTACCCCCATGGCAACCCCAGCTCTCCCCACTCCTCTGTGGGTGCTCAAAGATTACCTCTCCAAATACTTTGCCAGAGACATTCTAAGTGTAGTAAATACTCAGAGTATGATAACCTGGCTTGGCCCACTTGATGTTTAACAGGTAGTTTAGGCTATGAATTTGTATTAAATTTTCAGAATTGGATCTTCCGAAAATAGAGAATGTAGAAGTAAAACACTAATCTCAGTTAGAAACTCACACATTGCTCAACAGCATCATCTTCTCCAGTGACCAGATTCTAACTGGAGTCAGAGTACGATGTTTCAGAAGGAGATTGCAAAGTGGATGATTCTAAGATGAATCTCCTACAATGGGTATGGGATATTAGTTTATCTGTGTGTTTCTGGCTTGTTGGTTACATGTTATTTTTTGGTTGGTTTCTACACTGAAAAAAAAGAGGGTTAAAACCAAAATCTCACCTCACTCTAATGAGCTCTCTTGGGACCTCCAGAAATGTGTGTTATGTCATTTTAATGGGGCACAGCAATTTGCTGTATCAGAATAATGAAACATAGACTCCTAGGGCTGGAAGGGACCTCAAGAGGTCACCTCTTCCATGGCCCAGCTCTAGGGCAGGATCAGCTCTACCTGTGTTGTTTCTCAGAGCTCATCCTCTAACCTGAACAAACAGGCATTTAATGAAGGAGATGCCACAGAAGGTCTAGTTTGAACACCATCACACAGCATTATTTCATCCTGAACGACATATAAGTGACACTTCTTAAATAAAATATGCAGGCAGATGCCAAAGAAGACATGTGCAATTTTAATATTGTGGGTACATGGGGGAAAAAGAAACAAAAAAAGAGAAAAAAATAGGATTGTGAAATCCAGGAAAATATTAAGAACTCATTGAAATAATCTAATGACTGGTGAATGAAACTGATTATGAACTGTTGGAATTGCTTCAAGTGCAGTTTGACACAAGCAGTGTTTATGGGAATGAAGTTTATCATTGAAACACAGTATCACCGAATGCCTTGAGTTGGAAGGGACCTTGAAGATCCTCTCATTCCAACCCCCTGCCATGGGCAGGGACACCTTCCACTAGACCACGTTGCTCCAAGCCCCATCCAACCTGGCTTGGAACACTTCCAGGGATGGGTCATCCATAAATTAGCCCTACATATGCAGAAGTATTTTGCTGCAGTAATGGAAAGTGACACCAAATGCCATGGATTAATTACATGTCAAATGCCTTCTTTTGTTAATTAAACAGTTTTGCCTTTAAAACCCATTAGAAAGTCTCATTTCTACTCTTTCTTCAAAAATAAAAGACAAATATTTCGGTCTGATTTACCTCCCTTATTTATACACCAGTTTTTATCCTTTTATTATTTATAGTCATATTTGTTAGCTCTGTTTACATCCTTTCCATTCTTCTCTATTTTCCCTGAGACAAGGATCAGAACTGAAATTCAGCTCAGGATGAAGGAATAGTGGGGACTCTTGTAGCAATGTCAAATGTGTGGGGTTATGCTCCCTTCATACCTCTGTGTAAGTAGCAGTCACATTTTACCAATTTTTCATTAGCAAAAAATTGATTGGGTTATTTATTTTGCCCTTGAAAAGCTTAAATAATCATGATTGTCCTTAGTCCCATTGGTGGTGTATTGATACAGGCTATTTCCCGTCTGCTTGTTCCCCCTCCGTGCTAACATTCCCATTTACTCTACTTTGTGTCTGGTCTTTAAATATTAAAGATACTCCCCCCTTGCTTTTAAACCATCATTTACTATTTTCACCTGAACAAGCTTTGTTTTGCAGCTCTGAGAATGCTTAATTCCGTGGCCTGTATAATAAACAACATTCAGAGACGCCAGAAGATCCATCCTTTTCTGGGAGAGGTTACATTTGTCTCTCCCACGCAGTTTTTTTTCCTGGTTAGATTCAGCTTAGGGAAATCAGTCTTCCTCCAGGCAGGCAGTGTATGGGCGAGGAGCGAGGAGCACATCCTGCCTGCAAATCACAAGCAGAATTAGGTCAGGAGGCCACGTGCACCCAGGCAAGCATCAGTTTTAGCTCTGCGATCAATTCAGCATCATCCACCCTCCCTGGGCTTATTACAGCTTCGTGGTAGTGATGAAGGATGGGAATTTCAAACTGCTTCCATTCAGGGAAGGGTGAACTGCTCCCTGGGATGGTGAGAGCAAGAGCAAGAAGCAATGTGACTCATGGGTTTATCACATGAGGAGGGTGTGGGCTCCTGCCTGTGTTCAAAGGATTCTTTATTTTGCATTAAACAGTTATTTCATATAACAGAGAAACAATGCTGGGAGCAAGGGCTGGAGCAAAGGCCTCTGTGCTGAAAGTATCATCCCTAGTGTCAAAACTTTCCTTCCCTCTACACTTCTGTGTTAGCAGGGTGAAAACGAGAACAGAGCTTTTCTGTGATGTTTGAAGGAGGAAACACTTTAACACATCTTTATAAAAACCCAGTTGAGATATTGGCTAACAATTTAATTTGCAGCTGCAACTGGTTTGTTAGCAGTGGACTTCTCTTGGGAGTATGAGGTGGGATGCCCATTCAAGGACTTTCTTGATGCAGGTCACTGTGGGATTGAAAGGGCCAGGGGCTGTATAGACAAGATGTGGGGTCTTTTGGGGGAGAGGAGTGAGGCAGAGTGAGGGGGAAAGGAGTAAAAGGAGTTTGCAGGGGGTCAAGAAAGGTAAAAGGAGATCCTCGCTTACCTGCTAGCACAGATACAACCCTGACGTATCTCTCTTCAGAAGCATCCCTGCCCATGGGATGATTTTTAGGGTGCCTTCCAACCCAAACCATTCTGTGATTCTATGATGAACTTTTCTGTGCAAAAATATGAGGATAAAGTATTATTTTGACCTCTTATTCCACTAAGTTTAGGGGTAATTACATTTCACAGGGATGTGCAGTGACTCTACCTCTCTCATACTTTAATGCAATCTCTCTGAAATATCTGCAATTTGGGACTGAAGATTCCAGGGTCATCCCAAAACAGGAGCTCAAAGAAACAGCATGAAGGTGAGTCAGGGGAGGTTTAGACTGGATATTAGGAAAAGGCTCTTTGCCCAGAGGGTGGTTGGGCACTGAACAGGCTCCCCAGGGAATGGTCACAGTCCCAAGGCTGCCAGAGCTCCAGGAGCATTTGCACAACTCTCTCAGGCACAGGGTGGGATTGTTGGGGTTGTCCTGTGCAGGGCCTAGAGTGGAACCCAATGATCCTTGTGGGTCCCTTCTGACTCAGGGCATTCCTTGATTCTTTAAACTAGAAAAGCCTGAACAATTTGTGTTTAAAAAATGCATTTTTTTTCTTTCAGGTTTTTCAAAACCATCAAATTGCAAAGGCAAGACATGATGTAATTCAGTCTGATCACTGTTCCTTCATCTTCAAGGCATTCCTGTTGCAGAAAGCCTGTTCTGATAATAATAATAATAATAATAATAATAATAATAATAATAATAATAATAATAATAATAATAATAATAATAATAATAATAATAATAATAATAATAATAACAATACTTCTTATTATTCAAAAATAATTTGAAGAAGCAATGAAATTTTCTTGGTGCAGGGCTGTACTTTACTTCAGGCAGACAAGAAAGCAGACTCTTAATGCTGACACCAAAACCATCTCTCTTCCCTGCTAAATCAGAAGCCCGGAGCTGCTGAAAGGTATTTGCACCTATTTGCGCAGAAGCAATATCTTATCACCATATGATGGTAGATAATAAATAATAGTAAAAGTATGTGATAAGGATGTCTTCCTATATATATATATACCTCTGTATACCTATAGGGTAGCTACATACCTATATAATTCCTAATATCTTACACATAGTACCTATATAGCCCTTCATATCTTACACATAAATCTGTGCATTTCTGTGTCTTTATATGCATATTATATACCTATATCTATCTATCTATATATATATATGCAGATCCATATATCTCTATATACCTGCAACTATCCAGCCATAAATATATACACTCGGTGGCAGTCACACGTGTGCAATTTACATATTAACAACAGATTCTACTCTGTGAAACATCTGTGTAAACACGGAGTTACTTACTGACCTCATTGGAAAGGCAGAGAACAAACTCTGGCCAAATATATTCAACAGACACGAAAAGAACCCGAAATGACAGGTCTAAATTCAGCACCATTAAAATACAAAAACCGGGGGGGTTAAAAGAAGTCAGATGGTCGGCACCGGAGCTGGGTTATGTATTATGCATGTGCTTCATACGCTTCTGTGTGTCGGTGGATTGGTATCCAAAGAAATAAGTTAAAGTTGTGACCTGCCTGCTTTTGATTTACTGAGGTCAAAGAGAGCGGATACCTCTTCTTCACGGAGAGTTATATATGTAAATCACTGCCCAGATAAGCCAAGTGTGGGCAGTACCTCCTTGTTACTTGGGAAAAAATTCCTGCTTGGCTCCCGATTGCTGCTGCTCTGATACAAAGGTGGATTTGCTGGACTTTTCCTCTTTTTGTTTTTGCTGGTGGAGTTTTGCTAAAGGTTTATTCGCTGAAAGCCTGGATGGGCTGTGAGTGTTTCATCCTCTTGAGCAGGGGCATTGCTCAAAGGGACAGAAAACGAGCTCCATGTGAGTGTCAGCCGAATTCTCGGAACAGCTCTGCCGCAGTGAATGGGAGTCCTGGGAAGTGTTTGTAGCCTAACACAAACGCGGAAAAAAAAAAAAAAA